>JAVIAB010000046.1:37713677-37761177 GCA_032433765.1 Megaustenia siamemsis
GACAAGCTTCACTTATGTACAATAATAGACAATAACAGACAAGGGTATCATTGGATGCCATAGAAAGGTGATTTTAAGATTAGAATGTCCAGGATACCACAGATAACTGAATTAGATGCATAGAATACTGAGGACCTACTAGGAGATGCCACTGCAAAAAAGAAATCATATTACCGGCAGCAGAAGAAAGAAACCATTATTTTGTGTAGTCACATTATGAGGATGGGCAATTAGAATATGTTATGAGGAGGGACAATTGGAATATATTATGAGAAGGGACAAATGGAATATATTATGAGGAGAGACAATTTAAATATATTATGAGGAGGGACAGTGTGGGCTATAGCCAGATTTATGAAAAGGGACAATTGGAATAAATTATGAGGAGAGACAATTGGAAAATATTATGAGGAGGGACAATTGGAATATATTATGAGAAGCGACAATTGGAATATATTATGAGAAGAGACAATTGGAATATAGTATGAGAAGGGACAATTGGAATATATTATGAGGAGAGACAATTGGAATATATTATGAGAAGGGACAATTGGAATATATTATGAGAAGGGACAATTTGAATATATTATGGGGAGGGACAATTGGAATATATTATGAGGAGAGACAATTGGAATACATTATGAGGAAGGACAGTTGGAATATATTATGGGGAGAGACAATTGGAATATATTATGAGGAGGGACAATTGGAATATATTATGGGGAGAGACAATTGGAACATATTATGAGGAGAGACAATTTGAATATATTATGAGGAAGGACAATTGGAATATATTATGAGAAGGGACAATTGGAATATATTATGAGAAGAGACAATTGGAATATAGTATGAGAAGGGACAATTGGAATATATTATGAGGAGAGACAATTGGAATATATTATGAGGAGAGACAATTGGAATATATTATGAGGAAGGACAGTTGGAATATATTATGAGGAGAGACAATTGGAATATATTATGAGGAGAGACAATTGGAATATATTATGAGGAAGGACAGTTGGAATATATTATGAGGAAGGACAGTTGGAATATACTATGAGGAGGGACAATTGGAATATATTATGAGTAGGGACAATTGGAATATATTATGAGGAGAGACAATTGGAATATATTATGAGGAGAGACAATTGGAATATATTATGAGGAGAGACAATTGGAATATATTATGAGGAAGGACAGTTGGAATATATTATGAGGAAGGACAGTTGAAATATACTATGAGGAGGGACAATTGGAATATATTATGAGGAGGGACAATTTGAATATATTATGAGGAGAGACAATTGGAATATATTATGAGGAGGGACAATTTGAATATATCATGAGAAGGGACAATTTGAATATATTATGAGAAGGGACAATTTGAATATATTATGAGAAGGGACAATTGGAATATATCATGAGGAGAGACAATTGGAATATATTATGAGGAGGGACAATTGGAATAATTTATGAGAAGGTACAATTGGAATATATGATACGGATGGACAATTGAAATATATTATGAGGAGGGACAATTGGAAAATATTATGAGGAGAGACAATTGGAATAATTTATGAGAAGGTACAATTGGAATATATTATGAGGAGAGACAATTGGAATAATTTATGAGAAGGGACAATTGGAATATATCATGAGGAGAGACAATTGGAATATATTATGAGGAGGGACAATTGGAATAATTTATGAGAAGGTACAATTGGAATATATGATACGGATGGACAATTGGAATATATTATGAGGAGGGACAATTGGAATATATTATGAGGAGAGACAATTGGAATATATTATGAGGAGAGACAATTGGAATATATTATGAGGAAGGACAGTTGGAATATATTATGAGGAGAGACAATTGGAATATATTATGAGGAAGGACAGTTGGAATATATTATGAGGAAGGACAGTTGGAATATACTATGAGGAGGGACAATTTGAATATATTATGAGGAGGGACAATTGGAATATATTATGAGGAGAGACAATTGGAATATATTATGAGAAGGGACAATTTGAATATATTATGAGAAGGGACAATTTGAATATATTATGAGGAGAGACAATTGGAATATATTATGAGGAGAGACAATTGAAATATATTATGAGGAGAGACAATTGGAATATATTATGAGAAGGGACAATTTGAATATATTATGAGGAGAGACAATTGAAATATATTATGAGGAGAGACAATTGGAATATATTATGAGAAGGGACAATTTGAATATATTATGAGAAGGGACAATTTGAATATATTATGAGAAGGGACAATTGAAATATATTATGAGGTGGGACAATTGGAATAATTTATGAGAAGGTACAATTGGAATATATGATACGGATGGACAATTGGAATATATTATGAGGAGGGACAATTGGAGTATATTATGAGGAGTGATAATTGGAGTATATTATGATATTGTGAGAAGGTATAATTATAATGTATTATGAGGATAAACAACTGGAATATATTATGAGCAGGGGCAATCGGAATACATTATGAGTAGGGATCATTGAAATATATTATGAGTAGGGATCATTAAAATACATTATGAGTAGGGATCATTGGAATATATTATACGGGACAATTGGAATATATTATGATAAGGGGCAATTGGAATACATTATGAGTAGAGACATTAGAAATATATTATACGGGACAATTGGAATATATTATGAGGAAGGACAATTGGAATATATTATACGGGACAATTGGAATATATTATGAGAAGAAGCAATTGGAAAATATTATGAGAATTGGAATATATTATGAGAAGGGACAATTGGAATATATTATGAGAAGGGACAATTAGAATATATTATGAGAAGGGACAATTGGAATATATTATGAGAAGGGACAATTAGAATATATTATGCTAAAGGTCAAGTGGAATATATTGTTAGAAAATATGACAGATCTAGGTAAGGAGGGAAATGAGATTGTGACAGCAGTTCATTTTTCTAATTAAAATGTTGACCATATTTATATTATCTCTTTCTGTAAAGGAAAATCATAATATACCAAGACTCCGAGTTTCTATTGTTCTTTACATTCTATCTATTGACCTTTCCAGCCATAGCCGGTCCATATCGCGTAGACCAAGATACTCCTTCTCTTATCTGAATTGTTGTTCTAGCAGTTTTCAATTCTTTTAATGATATTTTATCAAATCTCGCCATTTGTCTCTGTTCTGTGCAAGGAGCTTGATCTCATTGAGGGAGGCGATTCCTGCTTCTTGATATTAATTGAATAGATTTTATGTTTCTCAAAATGTGTAACATATATGCTGTGTTTATGTTATATTTGTGAATGTTGACATTTAATACAATTGTTATATTTATAGAACCATATTTTATGGAATTCTGTTTTCAGATTGAAGAAGAATTAATGAAATTAAAGAGGAAAGTTATACGAGAGTTGAAGTGAGTGGTTTGATGGCAAGTCAACAACAGAGTTGATGGTTTAGTGAAGACATTGTGGAGAGACATAATCATCTACACTAGGAAGCAAGGTATTTTATTATTATTGTTAATGTTATTAATTATTATTGTTGATTATTATTGTTATTATTTTTATTATTAATATAATAATTATTATGTATACCTACTTGACAATCATGAAGATACAGAATTTCATTAATGGATGCTTACGCAGAATAAAAGGATGGAAATGGCAGGAAAAATCACTAACAGAATTATGGAAATGTACCTGTCAAATACCAGTGGATAAAGAGATACAGCGAAGACGATGGCGCTGGATAGGACGCACACTGCGGAAGCCAGCTGAGAGTATTACACAACAGGCCTTTTTTTGGAATCCCCAGGAGAAAAGACAAAGAGGAAGATCAAGGAATTCTTGGAGAAGACAGATAGAAGCAGAGATGAAGATGATGGGGAAGACAAGGAATGATCTTAAAATAATGACAAGGAACAGATTGACTTGGAAAGTGTTTGTTGAAGACCTATGCTCCACAAGGAGCTAAAAAAATAGAAGAAAAGAAAGATACTCACGGTCTTTCTATTCAATTTTGGTAGGTCATAAAATTCCCAAAAATTCATCTAACTAAATGTTGTTAAAGTATTCTTTTGAAATTAAGAGTATTTTTCAGACACAGACATACATATATATATATAGACACACACGTACAATGTTAGGGAGAAAGTCAGACAGAAGACTTTTCCAGACGCAACCACTCTCAAACAGTTGCCGTAAACTTGTAATTCACATTTTGATGATTTTATGTGCATTTCTTTGCCTTGACCCTGCTAATTAGTAATTACCTGTTGTAAATGTCTCATTGGTGAACATAAAAAATTTATTTAAAAATTAAAGATACATTTTTCAGAAACATAATAATCCTATCCCAACATGTAAAGTGTCCCAAAGTGCTAAAGTCTTGGTACATTATGATTCTCTTGTTTTATGAGATGGGGTGATAGTTCTAGTAAACTTTATAATTTAGTAAATATTTTTAAAAAATTAATATCTGTAACAATTTTATATATTCTAGTTTGTATTTATCCTGTTTTACATCGTTGTTTGAAATTTATGTAAAAATTCACGAATTAATGCATAAGTAGCCATTGTTAATATTAATTCTTCAAAACGTGGGGTAAAAAAAACAAAAACACGAAGATAGACAGTATTTTTGTAATGCACTTCAACTTTTCCTGCATTCAACTTTAATGATGATATTATTTTGATTATCATGGCTACATTATGCATATTCCTTTGTTATAAATATCTTCATTGCTCGATTTTATTCTCTTCATGTTCATTTATATCAAATTCAGACACGTAAAAGCTCTTTATAAGTGAATTGTAGTTGTGTGAAAACAAATTGTTTATTGTAGAAACATGACACGCGATGATTTGCCCATCTACTTCTTCTTCTTTCCTGCCTCATCTGCCTTCCAGCGTCGAGGGGAGATATAATTTGCGGTCTTTTGCTCTTCTGTTCGCCTCTGCTGCTGTTATGTTTCCTAGTGCTTCTAATATTCCATCGATCTATCTTTTTCGTGGTCGACCCTTGGGTCTGGTGTTCTCACAACGTTTGTTGAAGGCTCGTTGTGTTGTGTTTTGATCTTTCTGTCTTGTCACGTGGCCAAACCATTTTATCTGTTGTTTCCTTATATATTCTATGGCTGGGGCTATTCCTAGCTTTTTTCTCAGTTCTTCATTTCTGATCTCATCTCTCAGACAGTTTCATGTCAATTGTATAACACATTTCATCTCTGTAGAGGTTATTTTCTTATTGTTCTTGCATCTATTTGTCCATTGTACCTTTAAATTGATTAAAACTAATTGTTGTTAACATTTGAATAACATTCGAAGTTGATTTTCCTTTTATATTTCAGAACAAATAGTTTCATATTATTCAATGTCTGAATTATTTCTTGTCATAAACATCAGTTTTATAAAATGTTGCTGATACACACACAATATAAATAAGCCAGAAGAAAGACTTCAAGCATAATGTCTTAATTTGGAATCTCGTTTCCACACAATATCAATGTTGTGAATGAGAATTTTAACAAATCTAATCTCAACCATTCAGATAAATGTCATCAATTATATATAATATATGATCATTGATGTCTTCACGGACGATTGGTAGCAAGCAATTAATATAAATCAGTAGTTTGATAAAAATATTAACGTCTAATGCTAGATGCTGTTTTGCTGAACAGCTTCTCTCGTGGCTGAATTTGTCAATATTGGATAGACAGATCCAAGCACAGAACGAGCAAGATCTACTCGTGGTGTCGTTGTAAGCAAGCAAACACGATAGGTTAGTAGTTTGGTAAAGTATTAGTGTCTTATGCTGAATGCTATTTTACTGAGTAACTATTTCACTGTCTGTCTATCTGTCTGTCTGTCTGTCTGCCTGCCTGCCTGCCTGCCTGTCTGTCTGTCTGTCTGTCTGTCTGTCTTTCTGTCTTTCTGTCTGTCTGTCTGTTTCTCGTGGCTGAATCTGATAATTTGATAGACAGATCCGACTGTAGAATGAACAAGATGCATTTGTTATGCCCAGCCATCACCTCTTTTCTCCTGTGCCTTTTGTCTAGTGAGTTTAACATCACCTTTAACTCGAGTGTCGTTGTGACGTTTTTCTTTATTGTTGTTGTCTATGATACGGTTAATCAAAGGCCCCGGTATCACTGCAAACGAATTAAAATCAATAATTGCTCAACCGCCCGTATTAATGGAATCATCCGAATTAAAACTCATCTCACTGAAGGATCCAAACAAAGAAAGGCAGCTGCAGTTTACATCATAGCAGCTACAGCAAACACCAAAAAAACATAAAGCCAGGCGGCACCAGAAGTGAATACAACTGTCCTTCGTCATACGATATCATTCATCGAAAGCAATTAGAATATCGAAAAACGATCCGAATAAAAAAATGCAGCTCACTCTGTGCACAGAACGAAAAAAAAAAAACTCAGTATCTCCTGTAGCAAGCCGGACTTAAAATATGAGGAAACTGCAATAAGGAACACTTTTCAAATTGAGCCTGAATGGTTCCTGCCGCCTCTTTGCCATATTGACCGGAAGTCTGTTGTATATGTGTTACGACCTGATCGCAGATTTCCCAAAATAATATATCAAATGATACCTTTCCTCATAACTATCTGCATATAACCCTTGTATTGTTAGAAACTCGCGTGGCTACGAAACATACAGACTTCTCAGTGATATCTTGCTTTGGTTATATAAGCAAAGGTCCACAGGCCAACCAACGAAACATACAGACTTCTCAGTGATATCTTGCTTTGGGTATATAAGCAAAGGTCCACAGGCCAACCAACGAAACATACAGACTTCTCAGTGATATCTTGCTTTGGTTATATAAGCAAAGGTCCACAGGCCAACCAACGAAACATACAAACTTCTCAGTGATATCTTGTTTTGGGTATATAAGCAAATGTCCACAGGCCAACCAACGAAACATACAAACTTCTCAGTGATATCTTGTTTTGGGTATATAAACAAAGGTCCACAGGCCAACCAACGAAACATACAGACTTCTCAGTGATATCTTGTTTTGGGTATATAAGCAAAGGTCCGCAGGCCAAACATATTTTTTTATACAGATTTAAAAATTGTTGACCCTCAGCCATCTATAGTATTAATAAGGACTGCTGGCTGAAGTGAAGGACCCAAATTGTGTGACGTATTCAGCTGTACCCGAGCAAGGGTAATGTGTATAGAATCACGTCAGCCGTCTGTAACTTGCATAGATGAAGACGTCACAAGGTTTGGGCGATGTCGAGATTTAAACACTCAACCCGCAGGTTTTAGTAAAATTATAGATAGCTGCTGTTGAGTGCTGATTAAATCATGGCGGAACCCAGAAAGGACATCACTCATTTTTATGTGTCATTACATTGTAATTGCAACGGTAGCAAACCTCAACCTGTTTGCTCTCATTTTATTGAGCTAATTGATGGGGTGTGACGTACATCATCATCATCATCATCATCATCAAGTACCGAGCCTGCTGGCGTAGGCGATCATGTCTCTCCACAACTTTCGATCACGACAGTTATTTATCATTTCTGTTGTTGACCTTATGCCAAGCCATTCTCTTAAGCTGTCTGTTATTTTTTCTCTTTCCTTCCCTCTATCTCTTCTGCCCTCAATTTTTCCAGTTGTTACAATATATCCCTGTTGTTCTCTTCTCATTACGTGGCCAAAACATGATGATTGTTTCTTCCTAATATTGGAAATTAGCTCTCTTTTTGCTTTGGCCTCATTCAGAACATTTTCATTACTCTTCTTAGCTGTCCATGGTATTCTCAACATTCTTCTGTAAAACCACATTTCTACAGACTCCAGCGACGTACATATATTTGAAAAAAACAAACAAATCAATAAACAACAAATGATAAATAGCATTTTCATACCAACTTTAACCTATAAGAGTCAAACATGGACCCTTTCTAAATCACAATTAAGAAAGATCATTACATGTGAGATGCGATGCGCGAGAAAAGTAACAAACAACACAATAAGAGACAGAACACCAAATGAAACCATAAGAAAAATGGTAGGAACAAAACCCTGCCAAGAATATATAGAACAACAACAACTTAAATGGTTTGGCCACCTGGTCAGAATGAATCCTCACCAATCACCATCTAGGGCGTTCTTCTCGAGAATGCATGGAAAAATACCAAGAGGAAGACCCAGAAGAAGGTGGATAGATGCAGTGACAGAGGCATATAACAACAAAGGAAAGTCACTAATTCAGACAGTTCGAGCAGCTCAAGAACTGCAAATAATATAAACCACGACACCGTTTAGGTATCAGTGAAAAGAGAAAAGGAGAAGACAAAAGTTGGAGACTATTTGAAGAAGAAAATGATTATATCGCCGATACTGAATTAATTAGATTATCATAACTCTGGAGCACACATCAGAGCTCAGTTGAAGACACATAATGTACCCCTCGACGCTGTCAGGTACACGAGGACTTAGAAGAGAACAGTATGTGCCCCTTTCCCGTGTTTGTGGAATGTGGCCCTACATACACCCAGTGTGGGAACCGCTCTAACACCTTTATTAACGAGTGTCTGTGGTGTTCGGCAATGAAAGACCTGCAACACGTGTCCCCGGCACACTCATTTTGAGCTTCATCGCTTCCCGACAACGAACAGACCGCTGCATGGCCGATTTGTATAATGAGCCATTGATCCATGGTTGAAAATTTCTGCTCGAACCGAGGACTCTTTGATCTCAGTCAAATCCGCGTTACTCCGACAGCATTTCGGTGGGGTAGTCTAACGATTTACAAAGAACACCACCGGCCAGACTCTTTACCCGGGAGTTCTCGTTGGACCTTTGATGTCTTTTACAAGGAATATGTTCTCACTTTTTGACTTTTACAAAACAGGGAATCAGCTTTATTTCGCTAAAGAAAATTGGAAACAAAATTCTCAATCGCTAGGCTCGGTTCTTTTCGAACGAATACCTGCGTCTTTTATCAATTTCTCCCAGTTTGAATGTCAAAAATGTATGACGAGAGTTATCTTTTGTGTTTGTATAAAGAAGAGATGAAAGGTCAACAAATCACTTGTACAGTTACCGCGGTGTCCTTGCTGTACGTTGAGATATCTGGGAGTGTCCAGTTTGTGCCTCTTCTTAACAATGATTGAATCGTCTGTTATTAAAAGTCATTTCTTTTTTAGCGTTATTGCAGGTTGTTCTCTTTCATGTTTTTTTTTTAAATAGTAATTGTTTATTTTTTATAAGGTTTAATATACCTCGTCCTTTTTTCTTTCTTTTTTTTGTAACGGGATGGGCGGAAACGTTTGTTGAACAGCAAAGGTTGCGTAAATCAGAAAGCTAAAACAATAACCAACAATACACCAAAACCAACTTATTGATTGCCTAAAGTATATAAATCTAGACGGCACAGACATTCGACTAATATGTAATTTGCACTGGGAGCAAACAGCAATAATAAAATATAACAAGGAGAACTCTACACCCATGGACATAAAAAGAGGAGTAAGACAAGGATGCATCCTATCACCACGCTTGTTCAATCTATAAACTGAGCAAATCTTTAAAAACATCTCAGAGATACCAGGCCTAAACATTAATGGAAAGATAATCAATAACCTAAGATATGCTGATGATACTGTTCTACTAGCAGAAAATCCTAAAGACCTACAACAATTGCTTAATGTTATAAACATAACAAGCAAAAATTATGGACTAGATATGAATATCAAAAAGACTAAAACTATGATCATAAAAAAAAAAAATTCTCAAGACCTACAATTAAATATCACAGTTTAGGGAATACATCTGGAGACAGTCCAGAGCTACAACTACCTGGCACATACTATAACCAATGATGGAAAATGTAAAATTGAAATAAACAAAAGAATAGGTATGGCAAAAAGTAATTTTAATGCCATGAAAAATATACTAACAACAAAACAAATATCAGCAGGGTTGAAACTAAGAATGGCAAAATGTTACATCTTCTCAATATTCCTGTATAGTGCAGAAACATGGATATTAGACAAGAAAACAGAACTGAAAATTGAAGCCTTTGAAATGTGGATTTATAGAAGAATAGGTAGAATTGGATGGAAAGAAAAGAAAACAAACGATGAAGTTTTAAAACAACTGAAAATAAAAAGAGAACTACTAAATACAATTAAGAAAGACAAATGCAATTTTTTGAGCATGTTAAAAGACACAACAGCCTACTAAAAGTAATATTGGAAGGGAAAATACAAGGTAAAAGAGGCAGAGGCAGACCAAGATTAACATGGACGAGTAACATCAAAAGATGAACAAGTCAATCTATGAGAACCTGCACCATCAAAGCAGGAAACATAGTAGAATGGCGATCCATGGTAGCCAACCTTCGTTGCGGAGACGGCACTCGATGATGATGAAAACAATAACGTTTATAGATACAGTTTTAATGCACATTTGTTCTTTTCATAATTTCTTGATGACGCTTTCTTAATGGGATGCAAGTGCAATGACTCTTTTATGTAGGAGTCAGCTAATAGCTGGTAGTAGAACTGTAATTATACTGTATATAATTGTAGAATTGTTACAACTAGAATTGTTATAATTTTAGAATTGTTACTACTGTAGAATTGTTATAATTGTAGAATTGTTACAACTGTAGAATTGTTATAATTGTAGAATTGTTATAATTGTAGAATTGTTACAACTGTAGAATTGTTAAATTGTAGAATTGTTACAACCGTATAATTTAAAAAAAAAAACCCAATTATTATCAATGTACAATATTGTACAGAAACTTACTACAACAATTTCTATACCCATTTTATTATGTTGAAGTGTGTTTACCTGTTTTGGTTATCTTTTGTTAATGTGTTTATATAATCATAAAGCCAATGATTATTTTGTTACAAATTTGACATTTTTGTGTATATCCCACAGTTCGTCAACATCTCTACACACTATTCAATTATCTACATTTTTGTTTGTCTGTTTATTTATTTTCAGGCAGCCTCGGTTTAATGAAACCACACAGACCTACCAAAATAATCACAGTGCTCTCCTTAGCCCCAGGCATCAGGTACCGTTAGGGAGGACTTGGAGGTATAGAAGCACCAAGAAAAGGACTTGCTTCAAGATTTATTCTTTCAACAGTATTTGACTTTATTGAGAAATACTGCTATATCTTTCAATTTCTAAAGAATTATTTCTTGTAATTGGTTAAAATCTATAGTGATGATGGCAGCCGTGATAGCTCAGTGGTTAGTGGACTGGACTACAGATCAGAGAAAGAGGTCAGGTTTGATCCTGATCGACGGCTTACGGGTTCACCCAGCCTTAAATGGGTACCGGATTTTTTTCTGGGAAAGTAAAGCGAGACTGGAGTAATACCGACCACATTACCCCAAAAATCATGTGTCGAAGGTCTGTAAAATTTATGGTCACTAACACCAAATTCCCTATACGCCACTTGGTGTGACGGGGGTACTTTACTTTTTACTTTATATATGTAGTGATGATGGTCTGGTCTTGGACAAAGAGATTGTAAGATTTATCCTGATAGAGGACTAGTTTTGTTCTGATCTTTTCATGAAATCAATTTAACAGCAGCCTTCTTCATGTTTGCTCCACCATATGTAACAACAGAAAGGTCTTAGTCTAAATGGTAAGATAACAGGTGTAGTGATTATATCGAAGAAACAATTATCATCCAGCGTAAAAATAAACAGGACAAATCTTGATCAAGTGCAACGTTTCAAATACTTGGGCACAATAATAACATCACATGGGAGATGCACCACAGAAATAAAAAGCAGAATAGCTCAGGCCAAAATAGCATTTCAGAAAAGGAAAAATATCTTATGCAACAAATCTATGTCAATAGAAGTGAGAGAGTTCATCGGTGCTATATAGAACCAATTCTGACCTATGGAAGCGAATCATGGACGGTATACAAACAAATGAAAAGACGATTAGAGGCCACAGAGATGGGATTTCTCAGAAGAATGTTGAAAGTTCCCTGGACAGCTAAAAAGAACAATGCCAAAATTATCAGAGACCAACACTAAAAGAGAGCTACTAAAAAACATCAGAAAGAAACAATGAACATTTTTCGAGCACATCATGAGAAGAGGTAAGTTGCAATACTTGGTTACAACTGGCAAAATAAAAGGAAAGAGAGATCGCGGACGATAAAGAGAGAACATACTGGATAGCTTGGTGTCATGGCATGGAAAACGGTCAACAACAGAACTGATACGATGCACTGTGGATAGAAGAATGTGGAAGGACGTGATCGCCTACGCCAACCGGCGTGGTACATGATGATGATGATATGTAACAACTCTCGTCAAAGGGCGTTGGCAAATTCTGTTGACAAAGTCGACTTCTGTGGAGCCTTAATCGTCGAAGCTGGCGACGATTCCAAACGGACTTCAATCGAATAAAGAGTGCACAACACTACCTCATTCCACCTTCCTTGAAAAACTCACTTCAAAAATAAATAATGCAACCGAAACGATTTAGGCTGCTACTCATTTTTCTGTAAAAAAAAAAAAAAAAAAAAAAAAAAAACAGGACGACATGCAGCTATTTTGTCCGCTATGAGGTTAGCAATATCGTGCTCTGGGGCAGATGAATGACAGCATCTGGCATCTTCAACAGCGCTAGAAATGTAAGTGAAAGAAAATGTTGAAGTAGACGACCAATAAAGTTATACTCCCTCATCATGATCAATATAAATAATGCAGAACAACTTAAATCTACCTGTGGCACATTTAAACATGAAAATTGTTACAACCGCTGTGAATGTTGAGACAGTTGGTGGCGGTATGGTCTACCGGACATCTGACCAACCTGTAACTCAGCTTCTGACTTAAACATGTGGACTTTGGCGTTCCTTAAGAGTTCTCTGCAGTTGACACAAGTGGGTATTAGTGTAAAGAACAATATGTAGATAATGCCGGCTTCTTGTCGGAGCTACTGAGTTTAGTGCTCTGTGCACCGTAAGCTGTTGTTTTCATCCGAATCGTGTTTTGGTATTCCGATTGCTTACGATGAATGGTGATGTCGTACGAAGTACGGTTCAGCTGCGTTCAATTTCGGTGCCGCTTGCCCTTATATCTTTTGGTGTGTGCTGTGGCTACAATGATGGGGACTTCAGCTGTCTTTCTTTGCTTGGATCCTTCAGTGAGATGAGACGTTGTTTGGATAAAAAGTAAAAGTAAAGTACCCCCGTCACACCAAGTGGCGTATAGGGAATATGGTGTTAGTGACCCTATATTTTACAGACCTTCAGCACATGATTTTTGGGGTAATGTGGTCGATATTACGCCCGTGCCGCTTTACTTTCCCAGAAAAAAATCCGGTACCCATTAAAGGCTGGGTGAACCCGGAAGCCGTCGGTTGGGATCGAACCCTACCTCTTGTCCATTGTAGTCCAGTTCACTAACCACTGAGCTATCGTGACTCCCACGTTGATTGGATAGAATGTAGAAATGAGATGATTGCACTGGCACGGGCGGTTGAGCAAGTATTGATTTTAATTCGTTTGCAGTGATACCAGGGCGTTCAACTATCTATAACAATAAGTAGATAATAAGGAAGTGTGTCAGTTTTACATAGGCTGAGGACAGTAGGAAATGATGATGATGATGATGATGCGGTCGCCCGATGATTTGAGGTATTCTAGCGGATACGAACCGTAGACTTCCTCCTCGTCATCCGCCCTTAAAAGGACGTTAAGTGGACGTAGTTACGTTGTGTTGAAGTTTGCAGTGTAACACTGTGATATCTGCGCCTTTCGGCCCAACACATCCGACTTCAGCCGACATTTTTGAGTACCGGGTTTGTCTTCCCTCTTCGATCCCTGCTCGCTTGGCCAGACTAGACAGGTTAGTCTGTTTCTGGAGGCACCGCGGAGAGGTGTAGCAGGGTCTGGATGGTTCTGGTTCACCGATCCTGGCGCAAGCCATCAGTTATGAGTCACTGACGACTTCCATCTCTGGTGCTGGGTGCGGCGCGCCTTCGCCTCCAGTAGGAAATCAAAACGACGTTACGACCCGGTAGGCCTCCTGCTGGTACAATGGACAAAACATATAAATACAAATGTACACACAAACTCTTAAATCTACGCAACAATAGAACACACAAACCCTAGAAAGTAAAGAAAATAAATGAGACTTCTCTGCACTGGAATGTGCAAGGTTAGACGCCAACAAGGGGTTAGTGTTATAAGGTTAAACTGATCAGGGAAGCATTTCAGGAGAAGAGGTATGTTTACAACACTCGGAAAAAGAAACACAAAAATTAACAACAGAAAAAAACAAAGAACAATAAATAGATAGTCCGAATCAGGATCGAACCGTACTCCTGGACACAGCGCATTGCCACAATAAAAAAATGCTGAAGCTTAAAGGTAACTGGGCTGTCAAAAAAAAAGTAGCTACCGTTGGCGATGTCTTTGACACATATGTACTCATGACTATGTTACATATGTACTCATGACTATGTCACATATGTACTCATGACTATGTCACATATGTACTCATGACTATGTCACATATGTACTCATGACTATGTCACATATGTACTCATGACAATTTCACATATGTACTCATGACTATGTCACATATGTACTCATGACTATGTCACATATGTACTCATGACTATGTCACATATGTACTCATGACAATGTCACATATGTACTCATGACTATGTCCCATATGTACTCATGACTATGTCACATATGTACTCATGACAATGTCACATATGTACTCATGAATATGTCACATATGTACTCATGACTATATCACATATGTACTCATGACTATGTCACATATGTACTCATGACTATGTTACATATGTACTCATGACTATGTCACATATGTACTCATGACTATGTCACATATGTACTCATGACAATGTCACATATATACTCATGACTATGTCACATATGTACTCATGACTATGTCACATATGTACTCATGACTATGTCACATATGTACTCATGAATATGTCACATATGTACTCATGACAATGTCACATATGTACTCATGACTATGTTACATATGTACTCATGACTATGTTACATATGTACTCATGACTATGTTACATATGTACTCATGACTATGTCACATATGTACTCATGACTATGTTACATATGTACTCATGACTATGTCACATATGTACTCATGAATATGTTACATAAGTATTCATGACTATGTTACATATGTACTCATGACTATGTCACATATGTACTCATGACTATGTTACATATGTACTCATGACTATGTTACATATGTATTCATGACTATGACACAAAGTTGTCAACACGACTAGGGATTAAATACTATATCTGTATTCTCCTATTAAGACAACAATCTCCCGTATAGGGTAAGACTACGGTGCAGTCTTTACTTCTTTCTGTTGTTGATTACTTGCTTTTTTCTGTTGTTCATTACTTGCTTTTTTCTGTTGTTGATTACTTGCTTTTTTCTGTTGTTCATTACTTGCTTTTTTCTGTTGTTGATTACTTGCTTTTTTCTGTTGTTCATTACTTGCTTTTTTCTGTTGTTGATTACTTGCTTTTTTCTGTTGTTGATTACTTGCTTTTTTCTGTTGTTGATTACTTGCTTTTTTCTGTTGTTCATTACTTGCTTTTTTCTGTTGTTGATTACTTGCTTTTTTCTGTTGTTGATTACTTGCTTTTTTCTGTTGTTGATTACTTGCTTTTTTCTGTTGTTCATTACTTGCTTTTTTCTGTTGTTGATTACTTGCTTTTTTCTTTTGTTGATTACTTGCTTTTTTCTGTTGTTGATTACTTGCTTTTTTCTGTTGTTCATTACTTGCTTTTTTCTGTTGTTGATTACTTGCTTTTTTCTGTTGTTCATTACTTGCTTTTTTCTGTTGTTGATTACTTGCTTTTTTCTGTTCATTACTTGCTTTTTTCTGTTGTTGATTACTTGCTTTTTTCTGTTGTTCATTACTTGCTTTTTTCTGTTGTTGATTACTTGCTTTTTTCTGTTGTTCATTACTTGCTTTTTTCTGTTGTTGATTACTTGCTTTTTTCTGTTGTTCATTACTTGCTTTTTTCTGTTGTTGATTACTTGCTTTTTTCTGTTGTTCATTACTTGCTTTTTTCTGTTGTTGATTACTTGCTTTTTTCTGTTGTTCATTACTTGCTTTTTTCTGTTGTTGATTACTTGCTTTTTTCTGTTGTTCATTACTTGCTTTTTTCTGTTGTTGATTACTTGCTTTTTTCTGTTGTTCATTACTTGCTTTTTTCTGTTGTTGATTACTTGCTTTTTTCTGTTGTTCATTACTTGCTTTTTTCTGTTGTTGATTACTTGCTTTTTTCTGTTGTTCATTACTTGCTTTTTTCTGTTGTTGATTACTTGCTTTTTTCTGTTGTTGATTACTTGCTTTTTTTCTGTTGTTGATTACTTGCTTTTTTTCTGTTGTTGATTACTTGCTTTTTTTCTGTTGTTGATTACTTGTTTTTTTTCTGTTGTTGATTACTTGCTTTTTTCTGTTGTTGATTACTTGCTTTTTTTCTGTTGTTGATTACTTGCTTTTTTCTGTTGTTGATTACTTGCTTTTTTTCTGTTGTTGATTACTTGCTTTTTTTTCTGTTGTTGATTACTTGCTTTTTTTCTGTTGTTGATTTCTTGCTTTTTTCTGTTGTTGATTACTTGCTTTTTTTCTGTTGTTGATTACTTGCTTTTTTTCTGTTGTTGATTACTTGCTTTTTTTCTGTTGTTGATTACTTGCTTTTTTTCTGTTGTTGATTACTTGCTTTTTTCTGTTGTTGATTACTTGCTTTTTTCTGTTGTTGATTACTTGCTTTTTTTCTGTTGTTGATTACTTGCTTTTTTTCTGTTGTTGATTATGTGCTTTTTTTCTGTTGTTGATTACTTGCTTTTTTCCCCCCGAATATTGTAAACATACCTCTTCCCCTGAAATGATTCACTGAACTATCGCCTCGGAAGTTTCCCTTCATAATAATATTCATTTATTATTATGTGTCTATATGTGATGAGAAGAGATAATAACCGAATAGCAAAGCAAGCCCTCATATGGGAAACAACAGGTAAGAGAAAAAGAGGAAGACCCACGGAGACACTGAGAAGAACATTGATGAGAGAGGCAAGAGCAGCAGGATTCGGCTCCCTCAATGAGATAGAACTGCTTGCACAGAACAGAGACAGATGGCGAGATTTGATAAAATATCTTTAAAAGAAAACTGCTAGAACAAAAATTCAGATAGGAGAAGGTGTATCTTGGTCTACGCCTTATGGGCCGGCTACGGCTCGAAAGGTCAATAGATAGATAGATAGATAGATAGACAGACAGACAGACAGACAGACAGACAGACAGACATACAGATAGATAGATAGAAAGACAGATAGATAGATAGATAGATAGATAGATAGATAGATAGATAGATAGATAGATAGATAGATAGATAGATAGATAGATAGATAGATAGATAGATAGATAGATAGATAGATAGATAGATAGATAGATAGATAGATAGATAGATAGATAGATAGATAGATAGATAGATAGATAGATAGATAGATAGATAGATAGATAGATAGATAGATAGATAGATAGATAGATAGATAGATAGATAGATTATTTGTCTCCAGTCTAAACTACTATCACTATTCGTGCTGTTTTCGTGCCTATAACTGTTTGTCTCCAACGCAAGTATTCAGGGCTAGCCTAAGAGTTTCTTGCAGATTGGTCTTTGCTAGGCGAGACAACTGAGATACGTGGTCAAACCATTTGTATTTTCACTAGATAAAAATAAAAATAAAGAGCCCCCATCACGCCAAGTGGCGTATAGGGAATATGGTGCTATGAACCATAAATTGTACACACCTTCGACACATGATTTTTGAGGTAATGTGGTCGGTATTACGCCCGTGCCGCTTTACTTACCCAGAAAAATATCCGGTACCCATTTAAGGCTGGGTGAACCCGGAAGCCGTCGATTGGGATCGAACCCTACCCCTTGTCCTTTGTAGCCAAGTTCACTGACCACTGAACTATGGCGGCTCCCTATTTTCACCAGATAACAGTTTCCTAACCGTTTTTAGTTCTTTTGGCCATAAAGTAAACGTGGCTTCTGTTCTAGCTCGACGCACTCTAATGAATCCCAGATAGAAAATAAGGGTGTGTGTCAATGAGTTAGATAGGATAATTAGAAGGAAGAGTTACACTCTCATCTACATACTCTATTACTGTCTGTGTACGGTGAAATGTAATACTTAACTCCCCTACATCATTCAAATATGGGTCATGGGACACCATTTGCATTTAGGTAAGTAAAATGTAAAGTGCCCGGTCACGTCAAGAGGCGTAAAGGGAATATAGTGTTAGTGAACATAAATTTTACAGACCTTCGGCACATTATTATTGGGGTAATGTGGTCGGTATAACGATCGTGCCGCTTTACTTTCCCAGAACAAATCCGGTACACATTTACGGCTGGGTGAACCCGGAAGCCGTCGGTTTTGATCGAACCCTACGACCTGTCCTTCGTAGTCCAGTTCACTAACTACTGAGCTATCGAGACTCCCTATTCGCATTTAACATTGCTAAAAATTAGATGAAAAATCATTTGGAAACCTTACTCCACCTTCAAGTTTTGCCCTAAGAAATGGACTAAGACCTTTTTCTTTTGTTGTTTGATCTTGAGATTGTGATTTATTTGTTTAATGTTACGAGTCTGTTACTCTTTTGTATGAAATCATCTTTTACCTACAAATCTCTATATTAAAAGTTATATTTTGTTATGTTATTAATGTTGTGTATGAAACTGTATAAACACAACAACAACAGACGACAGATACACTACATAAATAAAAAGCAGAAAAGCAAATCCAAAGTAGCATTTCAGAAAATGAACAAAAAAGTTCATGTGCAAGTGGTCTATGTCAATAAGATTGAGAAAAAGATTTCATCTGTTTTATATTGAGGCAATTTTGATCTATGGGAGCGAATCATGGACATTTTAGAAAAGCAAACGAAAATACAATTAGAGGTCACAGAGATGGGATTTCTCAGACAAAGTTGAGAGTTTTCGGGACAACTAATAAAACCAACGAGGACATTCTCAACGAGGTCAACACAAAAAGATAGTTCATAAAAAATAAACGTCAGAAATAAATAATGAACATTTTTTGGGTTCATCATGAGATGAGGAACGCTGAAATTTGTTACATCTGGAAAAATACAAGGAATGAGAGTTCGCGGTCGACAAAAAAGAGAAGATACTAAATAACTTGGTATTGTGGTACTGTACACAGTCAACAGCAAAATTGATACCATTCACTGAGGACATAGAATTGTGAAAGGACATGATCTCCTACGCCAACTGATATTGCATATGATGATGATTATTACGATGTTGATGATGATGATTATGATGTTGATGATGCTGATGATGATGATGATGATGAAGCTGATGATGACGATGATGAAGCATGTCCTTTCCAAAAAAAAAAAAAATTTGACAATTTTCGCCCCTTTTGTTGTTCACCTTCTTATATTATTAATATTTTTATTAATTATTTTATTTTCATTTTTTTTACATGTTTTCTATTTCTTCACGTGAAATCCCCATATCAAGAACTAATTTCTGTATTAAAATTACGTGTTCACTGTTCATATTTTTGCACTGAGCAATAAAGAAATCTATACAAGCATAGCATGTCTTCATCTTTATTATATTCGACGCTAATATCGTTTATTGCAGTTTAGCTTGTTTGTCGTATCTAGCGCCCATCATGGCTTGAAATAAGTGCTTTGCCTTGTCAGCTTAATCTACATCATTTTCTTCCTTATATCCATTCCTCCTTTCTCAAATGTTATCAGTCTCTCTATTTCTTATTCTTTCTTTCGTCATTGGCATTGCTCACACATCTTCACACACAACCTTAAATCATTGCAACCGGTAATCCCAGGGTAGTTATAAAAACTGGGATTTGAATCGAAACTCGACGAAACGCAATCATAGATTAGCTGGCTGTTTGACCGAGCCCCACAGTTTTACTGGTGCATTCTGGGTTATTATTATTTTTTTTAAGTTCAGCTGATCAGGGGTTACAAACATTTTTACACGATATGGCTCTTAACTTTACAAGAGTTACAGAAAATTACACGGAAAACTTTTCATGGCTCCGTAAATGTATTCCTTCCGATCTAATTTCTTTAGGCTCATTCATGGAAAATTTATTTTGGATTTTAACATAATTTTGTTTTCATGTTAAATTGGTTATTAATTTCATAAAATGATTGTTATTTGTTTATCTGTTTTATTTTAATTCATAGTAAATCGTCAAACACTTAATCTAACTTGACGAGTCATTATGTAAGGTTTCTCTCTCTCTCTCTCTCTCTGTTTCTCTCCCCTTTTTCTCTTCCTCTCTTTCTTCCTTTCACTCTTTCTTTCTCATTTTCTATCTATCTATCTATTGTCCTTTCGAGCCAAAGACGGCACATAGGGCAGAACCACAATCTTAAAAACAGAAACCTTGCGTGCCAAACTGGCACATATTGCAGAGATCACTGCTCTAAAATATATGACGCTGTTTCCATAACAATACTTTTTACAATGACAGCTTGTCAAGTCATCGATCAACCTCCTTAGTCGCCTCTTACGACATGCCTGGAAGGTCACAGTGTCACTATTCTTTACCTCCCTCATAATGAGGCCCCGGTAACACACGGGCATTCTCATTTTACTAAACATGTTATAAGTCGTCTTCAGAAAGGGCCTGGAACAACACGAAAATAACACCGAAGACCAAACTTCTAATATGTCAAACTTGTGTGCTTCTCCTCAGAATAATGCACATCAAATGGGAGAACAAAATAGCCAACTTTACTGTTCTGCAACGTGCTAAGACCCCAATAATCATGTCGATGCTCAGATGTCGAAGACTAGGATGGCTGGGGCATGTCCAGCGAATGGAAGAAAAACGCATCCCCAGGAAAATACTATATGGTGAACTAACACACGGAAAATGACAAGTCGGCAGAACTAAACTACGATATAGAGATATTTGTAAATCATCTCTGAATGACTTCTCCATCTGTGAAAATGACTGGGAACATCTGGCACGTGATCGCACATCATGGAGAGCATGTATAAGGAATGGTATAAAATCATTTGAGACTGTGCTAAGGCAAAACATAGAAATGAAAAGACTCATGAAAAAGAATGGAAAACCCTGTGGATCAGTAGGCCTGACTTGTTCATTCTGTGGCGGTGTGTGTTTGTCAAACATTGGTAGAATTAGCCACGAGAGAAGCTGTTCGACAAAATCAAAACCTCAAAAAATACACAATAGCCTTCACTAGACCGTCTGACAAGACGAAAGGGCCATATATAAGTCGTCTGTCATTATTTTTGCTCCACCACTTTCCACCATACAAGGGGTAGGGTTCGATCCCACCGACGGCTTCCGAGTTCACCCAGCCTTTAATGGGTACCGGATTTTTTTCTGGGAAAGTGAAACGGCACGGGCGTAATACCGACCACATTACCCCAAAAATCATGTACCGTAGGTCTGTAAAATTTATGGTCACTAACAACATATTCCCTATACGCCACTTGGCGTGACAGGGGTACTTTACTTTTTTTTTTACTACTTTCAATCTTGGTTCTGTTAACCTCGCTTCTATGAGCCTATTTGAGCATATAAACATACAACCATTTGTAGCTTTGGAACAATTTCGTTACTCTTACTTTCTACTTAAATTGAAGGTGTAGGCGCGCCTCACAGCACCAGAGCTGGAAGTTGTCAGCGACCCACAGCTGATGGCTTGCGCCAGGATCGGTGAACCAGAACCATTCAGACCCTGCTCCACCTCTCCGTGGTGCCTCTAGTAACAGACTAACCTGTCTAGTCAAGCCAAGCAAGTAGGGATCGAAGAGGGAACACAACCCGGTACTCAAAAATGTAATGCTGAAGTCGGATGTGTTTGGCCGATAGGCGCAAATATCACAGTTATACTGTAAACCAACACGACGCAGACACGCCTACTTAACGTCCTTTTAAGGGTGGATGATGAAGAGGTACACTGCTTTGGTCATCGGGCGAACGCAGGCAAGCAAGCAAGCACTACTTAAATTTACAACCGAAATCTTATTTACAAAAAACTTTAAAATCCAACTATAATTTACTACTTAAAGTTATAATCGAAAACTTTTTTACAGCTAGTTTTACAACAGTATTCTTATTTAATGCTTATCTTTACAATCGAAATCTTATATATAACTAGTTTTACAACACAAATATAATTTACTATTTAACTTTACAATCGAAATATTATTTACAATTAACTTTACAATCTAACTATAATTTATTACTTAACTTTACAATCAAAATCGTATTTACAACTAACTTTACGATCTAACTATAATTTATTAGTTAACTTTACAATCAAAATCTTATTTACAACTAGCTTTACAATCGAACTATGATTTACTACTTAATTTTACAATCGTAATCTTATTTACAAATTGTTTTACAACACAACTCTTATTTGCTACTTAACTTTGCAACCGAAATCTTATTTACAACAAGCGTTACAACTCATCTCTTACTTACTACTTATCTTTACAACCCAACTATTACTTAACTTTACGACCGAAAGTTTACCACTTATCTATTTAACCCAAATTTCATTTGTCGCTAATGAAAAGTAAAATGATTCCTCCCTTTTCCTCCTTCATAAAATAAAATTTAAAAATTCAAATTCTCACTCACTCCCACGCTCCAAAAATACACTTTTTCATTTCCATAAAAAGTAAGTTAGAAAAGTAAAGTACCCCCGTCACGTCAAGTGGCGTATAGGGAATTTGGTGTTAGTGACCATAAATTTTACAGACCTTCGGCCCATGATTTTTGAGGTAATGTGGTCGGTATTACACACTTGCCTCTTTACTTTCCCCGAAAAAAATCCAGTACCCATTAAAGGCTGTGTGAACCCGGAAGCCGTCGATTGGGATCGAACCCTACCTCTTGTCCTTTGTAGTCCAGTTCACTAACCACTGAGCTATCGCGGCTCTCATTTCCATAAAGTTCTGTGAAATAACACCCATTCTGGTATTTGCTCTAAAAATCCATTCTCTCATACTCTCCATATTCCAAGAACTGATTTCTCCTTGGTAAACAAACTCACATTGTTCTGACTAACAAGAAGGTCCTCATTCACCCAGTAATGCTTCTTCCCATCAACAAGTTAATTCTTATGCCCATCATACAACTCCTAACAGCTTCTATTTAGTTCTTAATTAGATAAGCACAGGTCGGGTAATTTTACCTGCTACTGTATGCAGTAAACAGTACAACCTGTGGCTGCCCCGCTGCCTTGCAGGTAAGCTCGGGAGAGTAAAAGGCTAAGGGAGGGTACCCCGAAGTAAAACAACCCCACTGCATTGTGGGTAAACTTTTTAGTCAAAAGCTAGCGGAGTCAACCGTAAACAAACCGACGGAAGGCATCAAAAAACCACCGTCGTAACTTCTTTGTACAATCATGAATCGGCACAATAATATAAATCACAACAACAACTTTAAGGGGGGGATTCCAATGGAAAACCCTCGTTCGGTAGGGAACATCATGTGCTACAGGAGATACCCGATCGTTATCAAGCTACTGTAAGCAAAATAAAGAAATATTCATAGCCCTACCAAAGAAATCTGGTGCGAGTGAATGCGATGATCATCAACACAGTCTAATGGAATAACATCAAATATTAAGTGAAATCTCTACACAGATGGATTTGTGGATTATCAATCGCGACATATATTATATATACACTTACACACATTGCATGAATGAAACGGCAGAGTTCAGTTGCGGTGGAGGATATAAAAAAATATATATAAAATGATTTTAAGTTATGCAACTGAACCTATTGAGAGACAAAACAAGCTACGACGTTTCGGCAAAATCTTTCATCAGATGCAAGACAAAACATATTTATGCTTTATATAAAAACACGATAGGGAATGAACTGATCTTAAATGAAAATAAACACAAAAGTCAAACACTAATAAAACATATAAAAACACAAAAATAAAACACTAATAAAACATATATAAACACAAAAGTCAAACACTAATAAAACATATAAAAACACAAAAATAAAACACTAATAAAACATGTATAAACACAAAAGTCAAAGACTAATAAAACATATAAAAACACACAAATCAAATAATAATAAGAAATATATAAACACAAAAGTCAAAGACTAATAAAACATATAAAAACACAAAAATAAAACACTAATAAAACATATAAAAACACACAAGTTAAACGCTAATAAAACATATATAAACACAAAAGTCAAACACTAATAAAACACATAAAAAACACAAAAGTCAAACACTAATAAAACACATAAAAACACAAAAGTCAAACACTATTAAAACGTATATAAACACAAAAATCAAACACTATTTTAAAAAATATATAAAAACATAAATCAAACATTAATAAAACACATAAAAACGCCAAAAGTCAACACATATCTCACAATTAAATAAAGGATAAGGGCACTAAACATTTTTACGACTCTGTAAGAGATAAATTAAAAATAAACCAAAGAGACATGCGCAAATACGAAGAAGGCGTTGGAAATACATCGGTCATGTTTTGAGAATGAATGACGAAAGACTTCCACATTTGGTATGCATGTGGAAACCATCTGGTGTTAAAAAAGAAGGTAGACCAAGAGAATCGATATGTAGAACAGTTACCTGGGGAGACTCAACCATTGGAATGGACAAGGGGTAGGGTTCGATCCCAAGCGAAGGCTTCCGGGTTCACCAAGCCTTAAATGGGTACCGAATTTTTTTCTGGGAAAGTACAGCGGCGCGGGCTTAATACCGACCACATTACCCCAAAAATCATGTGCTGAGGGTCTGTAAAATGTATGGTCACTAACACCATACCTATACGCCACTTGGCTTGGCGGGGGTACTTTACTTTTTTTTTTTTACTTATACAACCACATTGACTCTCATTTCTACATCACAGAACCTCGCTTGATGTGCAGTCACCAGTCACTTTACCAAGTATTTTTGTAACCAAGTATTCCAACTTTCCTCTTCTCATGATGTGCCCGAAAAATATTGATTGCTTCTTTCTGATGTTTTTTAAGTGCTCCATTTTTGTGTTGGCCTCTTTGAGAACTTCCTCATTGGGCTTTTTAGCTCTTAAAAAATCACAACCTTATATTTACAATTCCAATATATAAAACAAGGAGTCAGACAAGGCTGTGTTCTGTCACCGGACTTGTTTTCACTTTACAGCGAATATATTATGAGATCAATAGTAGACAAAAAAGGAATTGAAGTCAACGGTCACAACATAAATAATTTGCGATATGCGGATGACACAGTCTTAATAGCAGAGACAGAGAACGAACTACAAGAAATGATAGACATAATAGTAGAAGAAAGCAACAAGAAAGGTCTCAGTCTGAATAGTAAGAAAGCAGAAGTAATGGTTATATCGAAGAAACAATCATCACCATCATGCAGCATAAAAATAAACGAGACAAATCTAAAACAAGTGCAACGTTTCAAATACTTGGGCACAATAATAACATCAGATGGGAGATGCACCACAGAAATAAAAAGCAGAATAGCTCAGGCCAAAATAGCATTTAAGAAAATGAAAAATATCTTATGCAACAAATCTATGTCAATAAAAATGAGAAAGAGAGTTCATCAATGCTATATAGAACCAATTCTGACCTATGGAAGCGAATCATGGACAGTAGACAAACAAATGAAAAGACGATTAGAGGCCACAGAGATGGGATTTCTCAGAAGAATGTTGAAAGTTCCCTGGACAGATAAAAAGACCAATGAGGAAGTTCTCAAAGAGGCCAACACAAAAAGGGAGCTCTTAAAAAACATCAGAAAGAGGCAATCAACATTTTTTGTGCACATCATGAGAAGAGGAAAGTTGGAATACTTGGTTACAACTGGCAAAATAGAAGGAAAGAGAGATCGCGGACGACAAAGAGAGAAAATACTGGATAGCTTGGTGTCATGGCATGGAAAACAGTCAACAACAGAACTGATACGATGCACTGTAGATAGAAGATTGTGGAGGGACATGATCGCCTACGCCAACCGGCAGGGTACATGATGATGATGATATTTACAGCTTGCAACATCATCCCTCCTTATTTCATACAGAATCACTTCTCCCCTCACTTTCCCACTGGACTACCGACGTTCGGACAACCCGTGTTCCATTCCCACTGGGAGCAGTGAAAATTGTACTCGTGGTTGGGAAAAAAATACCCCCGCAGTCGATCCAGCCGTTAACAGAAATGGGTACCAGGGGTATTATTCTGGGAAGGTGAGGAATGTCACCTCTTATCGTGAGTTTCGATGCTTGAAGCGACACTATCCAGAAATCTCCGAACATTTCTGGATAGGCTGCCGAGCACATATGGGTGATAATTCACGTGCTAAGACGCCGATTCAAGTCTCGTACTTTAACTTTACCTTTACCTTTAACTTCCAATTTAACTGTAAAATTCCTCATCATATTGTTTATACCATCTCTGTTCAACTCGGAATCACATGTTTTCATTATATTTTATACTCAGTATCCAACATTGAGACTGTCAAAATAAAGATTGGTTCAAGTGTCTAGTAAACATGCCCTTAAAATTCCTTAAACTACCTCGCTCTTTCATTTCAGTAAAACACTACTCTTTTTGTTTATGGCCACTTGTTCGGTAAATTGATACTCTTTTTAGTATATCGCTACCCTTTATTAATCTAACCACACCTGTAGGTTAATCAGTATGCCCGTCATATTTTCTAATCACGTAGTCTATTATTTGTCTTCATTTTTCCTTAACTTACTTTTCCATTAAAATAAAATGTTTAATTTTTGCTATGAAACCTCTCCTTTTTGTGCAATCAAGTCACTAAGTTGTATATGTATTTAACATCATTCATTTTTTACATAATCATGCGATTATTGTGTGTGTGATCATATCATCAATTTTTATATTGTATTTTATGTGTAATCATATCACTTATGTGTTAATATGTAATCATATAATTCTTTTTTTGTGTGTAGTCATACAATACTTTGTGTGTGTGTAATCATATAATTGGGAGCAGCGATAGCTCAGTGGTTAGTGCACTGGACTACAAAGGACAAGAGGTAGGGTTCGATCCCAACCGACGGCTTCCGTTTCACCCAGCCTTTAATGGGTACCGGATTTTTTTTCTGGGAAAGTAAAGCGGCACGGGTGTAATACCGACCACATGACCCCAAAATTCATGTGCCGAGGGTCTGCAAAATTTATGGTCACTAACACCATATTTCCTATACGCCACTTGGCGTGACGGGGGTACTTTACTTTTTACTACTTTAATCATATAATTCTGCTTGCACAGAACAAAGACAAATGGCGAGATTTGATAAAATATCTTTAAAAGAATTGAAATCTGCTAGAACAAAAATTCACATAAGAGAGGAAGTATCTTGGTCTACGCCCTATGGGCCCGCTACGGTGCGAAAGGTCAATAGATAGAATCATACAATTCTATTTTTGTGTGTAATCATATAATTATATTTTTGTGTGTAATCATACAATTATATTTTTGTGTGTAATTATATAATTATATTTTTGTGTGTAATCATACAATTATTTTTGTGTGTGTAATCATACAATTATATTGGTTCTATTGGTTATGGAAGGCCCCGGTATCACTGCAAACGAATTAAAATCCATAATCGCTCAACCGCCCGTGCCAGTGGAATCATCCGAATTACTAACTAATCTCCCAAACAAAGAAAGGTAACTGTAGTCCCCATCGAGCAGTCTCAGCACACGTCAAAAGACATAAGACGAAACCGCGCAGAAAGTGAACACAGCCAGCAGTTCCCTGTCATACGATATCATCATTCATCGTAAACAATTGGAATATCGAAACAGGATCAAAACGGATGAGACGCACAGCTCACGGTGTGCACAGAGCACTTAATTCAGTAGCTCCTGCAACAAGCGGGACTTGGAATATGAGGTAACTGCAACAATGAACACTTTTCAGACATAGCATTCAATGGTTCCTGCCGCCTATCCACCATATACCGGAAGTTCACGTACTCCCGAAAATGATGACATCTTTCTTGACTCCAACCGAACATTTAAACACAGTCGTCGAATTATCACCATCACACATCAAGCAACAGACCATACGGTTAGCGTACAACGAACGAAACACGGTGCAAATTCCCCAAAGAGGAAAATCTTCGGTCGACTTGACGGAGCGGTCCACATTAATGCGTTTCAGCATGTAAATAACTTGCGTCAAACATTTCCAACGTCGGCCATTGATCAACACTCAATGTGACTTAAACCGAATGTCAACACTAGACGGTGAAGGTCGCTTTTACAACACTTGACTTGTCAAAAAGGAACATCATATAATTCTTTTTTTGTGTGTAATCATACAATTCTATTTGTGGGTGTAATCATATAATTCTATTTTTGTGTGTAATCATATAACTCTAATTATGTGTAATCATATAATTCTATTTTGGTTGTAATCATACAATTCTATTTTTGTGTGTAATCATATAATTCATTTTTGTGTGTAATCATACAATTCTAATTTTGTGTAATCATAAAATTCTATATTTGTGTGCAATCATACAATTCTATTTGTGTGTGTAATCATACAATTCTAATTTTGTGTGTAATGATAAAATTCTATTTTTGTGTGTAATTATATAATTCTATTTTTGTGTAATCATATCACTGAATTTAATTTGTAATAACCGCACCACTCATTATTTGTATAATCACATTACTCATTCTCTCCTTTGGTTGCATCACCACATCGTGTAATCATATCCTTCCGCACTTGTGTAGACACAACTTGTCCCACTTTCAACAATGATATCCATCCGCTCTTATACAACCAAATTGACTCATTTATACATCTCAGCACCTCGCTTGGTGTACAGTCACCTGTCACTTTACTCTTCCTCAGTGTAGACACAACACCAACTCCACAGAACTGTAGCAACACCATCCCTCCTTATTTCATACATTATCACTCCTCCCCTCACTTTCCTGCAATGACAACGATCCTGTTTTTATTTTTTTTAACTCCTTCTGCCGACAAAAATAAAGAAATGTTGGACAATATAGTGAAAGAAAGCAAAAATGAAGAAATGTTGGACATTATAGTGAAAGGAAGCAAAAATGAAGAAATGTTGGACATTATAGTGAAAGAAAGCAAAAATAAAGAAATGTTGGACATTATAGTGAAAGAAAGCAAAAATGAAGAAATGTTGGACATTATAGTGAAAGGAAGCAAAAATGAAGAAATGTTGGACATTATAGTGAAAGAAAGCAAAAATAAAGAAATGTTGGACATTATAGTGAAAGAAAGCAAAAATAAAGAAATGTTGGACATTATAGTGAAAGAAAGCAAAAAATAAAGAAATGTTGGACATTATAGTGAAAGAAAGCAAAAATAAAGAAATGTTGGACATTATAGTGAAAGAAAGCAAAAATAAAGAAATGTTGGACATTATAGTGAAAGAAAGCAAAAATAAAGAAATGTTGGACATTATAGTGAAAGAAAGCAAAAATAAAGAAATGTTGGACATTATAGTGAAAGAAAGCAAAAATAAAGAAATGTTGGACATTATAGTGAAAGAAAGCAAAAATAAAGAAATGTTGGACATTATAGTGAAAGAAAGCAAAAATAAAGAAATGTTGGACATTATAGTGAAAGAAAGCAAAAATAAAGAAATGTTGGACATTATAGTGAAAGAAAGCAAAAATGAAGAAATGTTGGACATTATAGTGAAAGAAAGCAAAAATAAAGAAATGTTGGACATTATAGTGAAAGAAAGCAAAAATAAAGTAACGTTGGACATTATAGTGAAAGAAAGCAAAAAATAAAGGACTCAGCCTTAAAATAAAAAAGACAGTAAATGAATTTAAATATTTGGGAACTTTCTTAACATCAAACGGAAGATGTACAACAGAGGTGAGATGCAGAATGACTCAGGCAAAAGCAGCTTTCCAAAAAAAATGAGGAAGATACTATGCTATCCATTTTTGACAATAGAAACAAGAAAAAGAGTTCTTAAATGTTATGTAGAGGCAGTCATAACATATGGATGTGAATCATGGACAATAGGACAACAGACAAGAAAATCACTGGAGTCTGAAGAAATGTGGTTTTACAGAAGAATATTGAGAATATAATGGACAGCTAAGAAGATTAATGAAAACGTTTTGAAAGAAGTCAAAGTAAAAAAGAGAGCTACTTTCCAATATTAGGAAGAAATAATCATAATTTGTTGTCTATGTAATGAGAAGAGAACAACTGGAATATATTGTAACAACTGGGAAAATTGAGGGACGAAGAGATGGAGGAAAGCAGAGAGAAAAAATACCAGACAGCTTAAGAGAATGGCTTGGCAGAAGGTTAACAACAGAAATAATAAATAACTGTCGAGATTGAAAATTGTGGAGAGACATGATCACCTACGCCAGCAGGCCCGGTACTTGATGATGATGATGATGACTGACAAGAAAACAACAAATGTGATTGAGATAAAACTAATCGCATTTGAAGACTGCTATGTCTATGCTATGTGTACAGCGGAATAAATTCAAGACTAAAACAGAGATAAAAGGAGTGGCCAAGCAACCAACGATCTCATCTACTATTAGCAAGAGAAGATGTACATATGTCGGACATGTGTGAGAAGAGACAACAAGAGAATTCCAAAACAAGCTTTTCTATGGAAAACATCAGGATACAGAAAAAGAGGAAGACCAAGAGAAACACTAAATCATAATACCATCAAGTCTCCTGGTCGCCATTTCCTGTAGGTGATCATGTCTCTCCACAACTTTCGATCTCGGCAGCTATTTATCATTTATGTTGTTGACCTTCTGCCAAAACATTCTCTTAAGCTGTCAGTTATTTTTTTCTCTTTGCTTCCCTCTATCTACTCGTCCCTCAATGTTTCCAGTTTGTTACAATATATTCCAGTTGTTCCCGTCTCATTACATGGTCAAAAAGTGATTATTATTTCTTCCTAATGTTGGAAATTAGCTATTTTTTTGCATGGACCTCTCTCAGAACATCTCCATTACTCTTATTAGCTGTCCATTGTACTCTCTTGTTGGTCAGGTCAGGTAAATTTACCTGCTACTGTATGTAGTAAACAGTACAACCTGTGGCTGCCCTGCAGCCTTGCAGGTAAGCTCGGGAGAGTAAAAGGCTAAGGGAGGGTACCCTGAAGTAAAACAACCCCACTGCCTTGAGGGTGAGACTTTTTAGTCAAAGGCTAGCGGAGCCAACCGTAAACAAACCGATTGGAAGGCAACAGAAAACCACCGTCGTAATTTCTTTGTACAATCATGAATCGCCACAACAATAGAAATAACGACAACGACGTTAAGGGGGATTCCAATGGAAAACCCTCGTTCGGTAGGGGACATCATATGCTACAGGTAATACCCGATCGTCATCAAGCTACTGTAAGCAAAACACTAAATAGACCACTTATAAGAGAAGCAAAATTGGCTCGCTTAGATAAGATGAACTACCTCGCCAAGAATAGAGATTGATGAAACACTAGGAGTACTATGCGACGTTTATCTGTGTGGGAAGGATTCAGATCAAGATCAAGATATACCCATTATCATCATCATGTGTCATATAGGTTGGCGTAGGCGATTATGTCCTTCCACAATATTCTAGACACCGTGCATCGTATCAGTTCTGGTCTTGGTTGATTTCAATGCCATAACACCAAGCTATCTATTTTTTTTTTCTCTTTGTCGTCCGCGATCTTTGTCGTCCTTGTATTTTGACCAAGTATTCCAACTTTCCACTTGTCATGATATGCACGAAAAATATTGATTGTTTCTTTCTGATGTTTTTAGGAGCTGCCTTTTTGTGTTGGCCTCTTTGAGAGTTTCCTCATAGGTCTTTTAGTTGTCCAGGGAACTTTCAACATTCTTCTGAGAAATTCCATCTCTGTGGCCTCTAATCGTCTTTTAATTTGTTTGTCTCTTGTCCATGATTAGCTTCCATAGCTCAGAATTGGCTCTATATAGCACCGATGAATTCTCTATTTCACGTCTATTGACATAGATTTATTGTATAAGATGTTTTTCATTTTCTGAAATGCTATTTTGGCCTGAGCTATTCTGCTTTATATTTCTGTGGTGTTTCTTCCATCTGATATTATTATTGTCATGACATACTATCAACCATATTTTTGCTTAGTTGGACACCACCCAAAAATGTGCCGTGGTTATAGAAAAAAAATGGTCACTAACACCATATTCCCCATACGACTAGCAAGGCGTGAAGGGAACATTTACTTACACCGCACCACGTATATAACTTGTTTCTACGAAGACAAATTCTCTGGTTTGAAAACCCCTGCTGTGTCACGTTCACAAACTTATTAAAGTTCTCTTAGGGTATTTATTGTACTTAATGTGCAGAACCATTGCCATAAAGTTCCAATCAACATGAAAACTCTAAACATTAACAACACTAAACTCGTTCGCTCTACATTGAATTTGGTCACACTCATCCTATACTCATAATACTTCTTCAAAGGAAAGTGCAGACAAAACGAAAACTAGACCGCGAGAACGCACTCAATTCCTAACACACACTCGCTCTAGCCTCCACTGATGCTCTCGACCACTCCTCCCACAATTCAAAATGTCTCCCCGTCTTCAAAACATAACGACCATCATCCCTGGCTAAACCATCCTTTTGGAATGGGCTAATATTGAAGCAGCCCTGTTTTCCCCTGGTCGCCATTTCCAATCAGGCTTAATTTGAGTTCTGCAAGAGTCGGATCGTAACTAACAGACCCACCTTCAACCCGCTCAACGTCACTGCTTTATCCACGCTCACCCGTTTTTTCACCCCCACAAAGAGTTATTCTCCCAGCCCTGTGAAAGGGACTGTCATAAATTCACGCCCATTTTTCTCCAGGCTGGGATAGTTCGGTTTTAGGTTTCGGGTAGAATATGATGTTCCTAGTTTTTATGATTCACCGCGTTTAATATAAATGGGGGGTATCTATCTATCTATCTATCTATCTATCTATCTATCTATCTATCTATCTATCTATCTATCTATCTATCTATCTATCTATCTATCTATCTATCTATCTATCTATCTATCTATCTATCTATCTATCTATCTATCTATCTATCTATCTATCTATCTATCTATCTATCTATCTATCTATCTATCTATCTATCTATCTATCTATCTATCTATCTATCTATCTATCTATCTATCTATCTATCTATCTATCTATCTATCTATCTATCTATCTATCTATCTATCTATCTATCTATCTATCTATCTATCTATCTATTAGTCCGTCCATCCATCCATCCATCCATCCATCCATCCATCCATCCATCCATCCATCCATCCATCCAACCGTCTGTCTGTTTGTCTGTATCTACAAGTACTTCTCTCTGTCTGTTTATCTATATATGCATATATATATATGTTTGTGTGTGTGTGTGTGTGTAGGCCTGCCTATCTGCTTGCTTGCTGTAACTATGACTATCCATCCGAACCTCCATTCTTGTGTCTGTCTATCCATTCATCCATTCGTGGTGACAGTTTCTTTGTGAAGCATGGGTTAGTTGAAACTGCCACAACTTTTATAAGTGAGTGGGCCAGTGCAAATCTTCGATGTTGTCACTTTTCCCAGCTCAATGAGCCAAATATTCCTTTCTTTATCAAGTTAGTCAACAAGAGTGTGGTCAGCTGGGTTCAAACCCACGATCAGTAGACAACAAGGTTAGGGTATTAACTCTGCGCCACTGATGCTAAATGCTAGGAAATAAACATTTATTTAGTATAATCCTTGTATATGGCATTGTCTCTTGACATGATTATTCACGTCAATATAAGAAGATAATTATGACGAGGAATATTGGAATACTTGATTCATCATAGTGTACCATGCCTGCTGGCGTTGGTGATCATGTCTCCACACAATTTTTGTTCTCGACTGTTATTTATCATTTTTGTTGTTGGAATTCTGCCAAGCCATTCTCTTAAGCTGTCTGGTATCTTTTCTCTTTGCTTTCCTCTATCTCTTCATCTCGTAATTTTCCAGTTGTCACAAAATATTCCAGTTGTTCTCTTCTCATTACATGGCCAAAAAATGATGATTGTTTTTTTTTCTAATTTTGGAAATTAGATCTCTTTTTCCTTTGACCTCTTACACAACGTTTTCATTATACTCTTCTTAGCTGTCCATGGTATACTCAACATTTTTTCTGTAAAACCACATTTCTACAGCGTCCAGTAATTTTCTTATCTATTGTCCTATTGTCTATAATTCACATCCATATGATAAGACTGGCTCTACGTAAAGTTTAAGAACTCTTTTTTTTGTTTCTATTGTCAAAAACGTTTAGACAACAAAATCATTAAACATTTCATGTAAGAATGGGGGAAAGAACTTTTAATTAATGGCGGAGTGTGTTGAAAAGAAATATTGTAGAAACAGTTTGTTAGTAGTTTTTATTCCTGAGACAACAATAATATGGTTATGGTTATTGTTATGGTTATGGAAGGCCCCGGTATCACAGCAAACGAATTAAAATCCATAATTGCTCAACCGCCCGTGCCAGTGGAATCATCCAAATTACTAACACATCTCCGAAACAAAGAAAGGTAGCTGTAGTTCCCATCATAGCAGTCTCAGCACACGCCACAAGACATAAGGCGAAACCGCACAGAAAGTGAACACAGGCATCTGTTCCTTGTCATACGATATCACCATTCATCGTTAACAATTGGAATATCGAAACATGATTAAAACGGATGAAACACACAGCTCACGGTGTGCACAGAGCACTTAACTCAGTAGCTCCTGCATTAATAATAAATGAATATTATTATGGTGGGAATTTTCCTAGGGGATATATTTGGGAATCCGTTTAGGGAGGAAAAAAAAGGGGGGGGGGAGGGGGGTTGGGTTATGTTACAGCATTCGGAAAAAATATCACAAACAATCAAAAACAACAATAAACAAAGAACAATCGACAGCTCGGAGCGGCATCGAACCCGATTTCCTCGGCACAGCGCTTTGCCACAAGCAACAAACGTTAGAGCGCACAGCCAACTTAGCTACCGACAAATTAGCTATCATTGGCGACGCCTTTCACGCATGTGCACTCATGACTATAGCTATAGTGGATTACAAACATAACTCTGGAATAAATTGTGTATCTGTATTTTCTTATCTTGCTTGGCAGTGTGCTCTAGTGTTTGTTTCTCGTAGCCACGTGCTGTTGTCGAGCAGTACAGCTTCGATTCTGCTTTGGGCTGTCTGTTGTTCTTTTTGTCTGTTGATTATTTGTGAGTTGTTTTTTTTTCCCCGAGTTTTGTAAACAAACCTCTCCTACTAAAATTATTCGTTGATCTATCACCTCGGAAGTTTCCCTCCATTATAATCTTCATTTATTATTATTTGTCCCCAGTATAAACCACTATAACTGTTTGTCTTTCAAGGCAAGTATTCAGCCCTATCCTATCCGGAAGATATTTGTCATAATAAGAAAATACAGATACGCAATTTATTTCCGAGCTGCTTTTGTAACCCTATGCTATAATCTTGTGGAGCCGCGATAGATCAGTGGTTAGTGAACTGGATTACAAAGGACAAGAGGTCGGTTTCGATCATGACCGACGGCTTCCGTCGGGTTCACCCAGCCTTAAATGGGTACCGGATTTTTTTTTAGGGAGAGTAAAGCGGTACAGGCGTAATACCGACCACATGACCCCAAAATCATGTTCCGAAGGTCTGTAAAAAGTAGGGTCACTAACACCATATTCCCTATACGCCACTTGGCGCGACGTGCGCTCGTTACTTTTTTTATGCTATAGTCTTGAGTACACCTGCGTGAAAGACATCGCCAATGATAGTTTGCTTTTTAGGTAGCTTTGTTGGACGTGTGCTCTAGCGTTTCTTTCTAGTAGCAAGGCACTGTGTCGAGGAGTACGGGTTCGATCCTGCTTCTGCCCATATAATGTTCTTTATTTTCTTGTCTATGTTGTTGATTATGTGTGACATTTTCCGAGTGTTGTAAACATACATATTCCCCTGAATCTATTCGCTTATTTTATTATTCTTCATCCCAGCGTTCACACACTAAACGTGCGAAGATGTGTTGTGTCGCTAGTTTACAACATGGTCGTAATATCCGGCTTGTTACAGGAGCTACTGAGTTAAGTGCTCTGTGCACACCGTGAGCTGTGCGTTTCATCCGTTTTGATCATGTTCCGATATTCCAATTGTTTACAATGAATGCTGATATCGTATGACAGGGAACAGTTGGCCGTGTTCACATTCTATGCGGTTTCGCTTTATGTCTTTTGACGTGTGCTGAGACTGCTATGGTGGGGACTGCAGCTACCGTTCTTTGTTTGGGAGATGAGTTAGTAATTCGGATGATTCCACTGGCACGGGCGGTTGAGCAATTATGGATTTTAATTCGTTGGCAGTGATACCGGGGCCTTCCATAACCAAATAACCAAATAGTCGCAATATCTGAGCCTTTACGCCTTTCACGCCCTTCTTCGAGGCGGGTAGGGTTGTTAAAGAACTTTATCACGGGAAGCTACTTTTTGTGGCCTTTTTTTTTCAACTTTAAACTGACAAGAGTTTTTTAACGTGCGAGAGTGTACACGGGACCTCGTATTCTTTTGCCGTTTTCTGAGAAGGCTAGACATCGGATCTCATTACCCAGACACCAGGGGGTGGTATAGCCGCGAGCAAACCCCCAGATTCGGTGTGAACAATTCCCCCACCACATGTGACCAATTTCGATCTCTGGGACCTTCTTGTCCCGGACGACGTCTTACCCCAGCTGAACTACCCAGACGCCATAACAATTGTCAGATTCCTACAGAAGACGTCGGCCTCGAGACAGAGAGGTTGAGGGTTCAAATCCCGGCTAAACCAGTTGAGATTTTATTTATGATTTCTCTCTGCGGTAACCACCCCTGGTCTGTGACAACCACCCCTGGTCTGTGTCAACTACCCCTGGTCTGTGACAACCACCACTGGTCTGTGACAACCATCCCTGGTCTGTGACAACCTTCCCTGGTTTGCGACAACCACCCCTGGTCTACGACAACCACCCCTGGTCTGTGACAACCACTCCTGGTATGCGACAACCACCCCTGGTCTGTGACAACCACCCCTGGTCAGTGACAACCACCCCTGGTCTCAGCAGCGAGGCCCGGCTTGAAACGTCAGTTACTCATGGGCGAAAAAAAATATGAGTACCTCCGAAGTCGGAGTTATCTGCCTGTGCGGCGAGGGACCCCTGTGCACACGGCTGTCAAGGAAAAATGGATTTTAACGCAAAACTCAATTCCTAGTCTCTAGGGACTTCGTCAGAAGTAAAAGCTGGCGAACGAAAAAAAAAACAAAAAGAAAAAAGATTCATACAATTGATTAACTGCAATAAAGATAGTAGTATTATTGAACTATAGTCCGTTCAGAAATTCATAACCACACTTGAATTAGCTTTACGTGATAACCGTTTGTTATTTTGCTTTCAACTTTTGCATGTAATCTTATAATATTGATGTCGTTATAGAAATATTTTTTGCTCTGAGAAATTTGATCTAGTTTAAAAGTTTTCTTCTTTAGGCTATATTAAATTCACCCTGTTCGAATTTGACACCATTTTAGGATATATACATTAATTTGGTGCGGTCGTTCACGTAAAATAGTTTGGCTATTGCAGAAACACTAAGTTCAGGAAAATCCCGTGCACAAAACTGAATTGTTATTGAACGACATGACGCACCACGGCCTGGGCATTAATTACCGAAGGGAAGGCGTATCTTTATTAATTTTGTGAAGACTCAGTAGACAATTTGTTGACTTTAAATACCAACATTTATATCTAAATTACAATGAGTTTGAAATGCAAATTTATAACTATGCAAAAGGTTACTGTTTTACTATATCAGCACTTCCTTAGGGAATTCAAGATGGGACAAAGTGCCTACTGCATCAAATACAAAAGAGCAAATTAGGACATGGCTTGCGAATGAAAATGTCAAATTTGACGACACATATTTAAAACCCGAATTGTTACAACTTGTGAAGAATACGAATAAGAAAAAGGTGTACCATGTTGACAAAATCATTGAGAAATACGGCCACACTAATTGTAACCAATTGAATTCATGTTTGCAAATACACATAACGAACAACACCCACAATTAAGCACTATGTAGATACGCTTCTATAGTCCGTTCAGATTCGTTTGCCTAGACATTAATTTATTTTTTTCAAAAACGTATTGTTCATTTGCATTGATCTTTTGAAGTTAGGTTTAGAATACTAATGTCGCTATAAAAATATTTTTTTATCAAAGAAATGTGATCCAGTTTCAAAGATGCCTTTTTTAACCTATATTTAAAAAAAGTTAATCGATATTATAAACACCGGCGGGATTATGTAGATGCTTACATCTCACAGCTGATTCTTTAACATATAGGCATGACCTTCACGGCTGAATGCGCACCGTCCTAAAATAGTTATGTTTCCACTATAAATTTTTATAAAGAAATGTTACATATGAAATTTCCCGTTTAGCACAAAATGACATTTTAGCCGAAACCGGAAATTATGTGACGTCAAAATCACGGCCGTAGACTCGAGTTCGAGTCATAATTCAGAGGCAAATCTCAATATTTACAGAAAGGAGGCGGCACTATCCATATTATCTTCTGCAAGTCTATGTGAGAATGAATATAAAGGCAAAATATTTTACTGAGCATAACATTGCTATAAAGATTTATCAATACTTCTGCAGAGAGCGTAAAAAGGGACATCTTTATTGTTCTTTATCAAACCCTGAGAAGAGAACAATGCATATTTTAGGTTTGTGTAAACGTTCATTTGATCGAATAGTTAAAGGAAGCGGATATTTATTGCCAACAAATGCAAGAAAGCAAGGAAGGAAAGAAACGTTAGACAGTTTTGATAAGGACCTAGTAAAAAGAGAAATCTGTCGAATGTTTGATATAAACGAAGAAGTGACACTTAGAAAGTTGAAGCTTTGGCTGAAAACTAACAACGACATTGAAATATCAAAAACTTCATTATGGAAAATATTAAGAAGTGCAGGCTTCACCTTTAGAAAGTATGCTGGTGGAAAAAACATTATTTGTGAGAAGCCACATCTAGTAGCTCTTAGAAGCAAGTATTTACGTGAAGTGAAGGAAATGCGCGAAAATGATTATGATATTGTTTATTTAGATGAAACTTGGATCAACGCTCATCATACAAATGAGAAGGAATGGCAGTTAGCAGATGGAAGTATTAAAAGATCAGTACCAAGCAGTAAAGGGCAACGTTTGATAGTTGCACATGCAGGTAGCAGACATAATGGGTTGTTGCAGAATGCTCATCTCGTTTTCATTTCAAAATCCATAGACAATAGAGACTACCACTCCGAAATGAATGGGCACATATTTAAAGACTGGATCGAGAAAAGTATCCTTCCAATATTAGATCGACCTTCTTGTCTGATAATGGACAATGCTTCATACCATAACGTAGTTAACGTAGAAGATAGAATCCCAACATCATCAAGTACAAAAGATGCAATCAAAACGTGGCTCATAAAAGAACACATACAAGTTAACGACAGCTACTTGAAACCCGAATTGCTTAGCCTTGTAAAACAGACACAACGTACAAAGATATTTAAAATAGACAAGTTAATTCAAGAACATGGCCATAGATGTTTGAGACTACCTCCATATCATGCACACTTAAATCCTATAGAACTAGTTTGGGCAAAAGTTAAAGGACACGTAGCATATACAAATAAAACTTTCAAATTATGCGATGTTGAGACACTTACAAATCAGGCTCTATCAAATATAAATAAAGACTACTGGGTAAAATGTGAGGATCATGTGTTACGACAAGAAGAGGAATATTGGAAAAAGGATGGTTTGTTGTTTGTTCAGCCGAAAGCAGTAATCGACCTATTTGACTCGTCTGATTCTGAATGATCATTACTCTGATTAAGTCTACAGATAAATAGTTTGATTTGCAAAATTTCCTAGTTGATTTGTTAAACAGTTTATTGTTCAAGACCACCCAAGCAATCAAAAATATGTTATAAGCAAACCAACAACCATTACTTTGAATGGAAGCCTGCTTGAGTCAGTACAGAAGTTCAGCTATCTTGGATCCACTATTACAGCCACACTTTCCTTAGATGAGGAACTAAATGTACGTATTTGAAAGGCAGCGACAACATTTGGGAAACTCACACCAAGAGCATGGAACTATATCAAACTGACTCTACGAACAAAAGTTCTATATATAATTTAAAATTTGTATACTTGCCACCCAGTAAAATTTTATGGACACGCCTATGGGTCATCGTTGCACTAGATTACTGTAAAACATTTTGATTAGGGTCAAAATAATAGTTACATGGGCAAAGATCAAAGGAATTCGCCGCTTTAAGAAAACCGTTATAGCTAGACATCGAGTAACACATATGTTCTCGTGACATGGACATTTTAACACCGTATGCCAAAAATCATGTGAAATCATCAAGAACTTTTTGAATTATAAATCATAACATCTCGGCAAACGATTCTGAACGGACTATAAGCGTATTTTCATTGAAAATTAAGCTACATACATTGATACTGCATAACTTCATTCAAGATATGACGTCATACAAACACAGAGCTAATGGGTCACCAGAGAGCGAAGAAAATAAATTCAATGACGTCATTTACACAATCACGTTTTCCAGCTTCATGGGCGGTGCGTGTGGCCGTGCGGCAAAAACCACTGTTCCGCTGGCTGAAAAGCTTACATACGGTGTTCGAAGCCCGCGGTAGACAGAAAGGATTTTTTCTATCGGGGGTGAAATAAAAATCCTGAGTCGCACATGCGTGGCGACTGCTTGACCAAGCGGCCTTTATCCCTCGGGTTCTATCGTTGCCGTTCGACATACACCAGCAATGGTACTATGTGTTGTAAAGATAGTTTTTTTTTTTTTTTTATGGACGAGTGAGCTGCTTCAACTTTGAACATTGCTCAACATCCGCACCTCCTGAAGTTTATTAACCGCGCTTGATAGATGCTTGGGCCGTTTAGTCTCTAATACGACCCTGCCTGCACTATTAATTGAATGGTGTTCATTTTACCTGCAATAAAAATCCTCAACATAATTCAACTTGTTATGATGACGGCTCAACAGAGACAAATGTTCATATCATCATCAAGTACCTGGCCTGATGGCGTAGGTGATCATGTCTCTCCACAACGTTCGATCTCGACAGTTATTTATAATTTCTGTTGTTGACCTTCTGCCAAGCCATTCTCTTAAGCTGTCTGGTATTTTTTCTCTTTGCTTCCTTCTATCGCTTCTTCCCTCTATTTTTGCAGTTGTTACAATATATTCCAGTTGTTCTCTTCTTATTGCATGGCCAAAAATTTAAGTTTGTTTCTTACTAATTTTAATAATATGCTGAAGCAGCAATTCGGATTCAGGAAAAAACAGTGGAACAAAAGAAGCCATATTCAGCATGAGGACATTGATTGAAAAGTACATAGAAGTAAACAAACCAATATATGCCTGCTTCATAGACTACACCAAAGCATTTAATAGAATACACCATGAGCAACTTATAGACTACCTAAAAGATATAAATCAGGATGACACAGACATACGACTGATATGTAATTTGTACTGGGAACAAACAGCAATAATAAAATATAACAAGGAGAACTCCACACCCATTGATATAAAAAGAGGAGTAAGACAAGGATGCATCCTATCACCAAGCTTGTTCAATTTATACACTGAGCAAATCTTTAAAAACATCACTGAGATGCCAGGCCTTAACATTAATGGGAAGATAATCAATAACCTAAGATATGCTGATGATACTGTTCTACTAGCAGAAAATCCTAAAGATCTACAACAATTACTTAATGTAATAAACATGACAAGCAAAAAATATGGACTAGATATGAATATCAAAAAGACTAAAACTATGATCATAAACAAAGATAATTTACAAGACCTACAATTAAATATCAAAGTTGAAGGAATACATCTAGAGACAGTCCAGAGCTACAAATACCTGGGACATACTATAACCAATGATGGAAAATGTACAACTGAAATAAATAAAAGAATAGGAATGGCAAAAAGTAATTTCAATGCCATGAAAAATATACTAACATCAAAACAAATAACAGCAGGGCTAAAACTAAGAATAGCAAAATGTTACATCTTCTCAATATTCCTGTATGGTGCAGAAACATGGACATAGACCAAAAAACAGAACAGAAAATTGAGGCCTTTGAAATGTGGATTTATAGAAGAATAGGTAGAATTGGATGGAAAGAAAAGAAAACAAACGAGGAAGTTTTAAAACAACTAAAAATGAAGAAAGAACTACTAAACACAATTAGAGCAAGACAAATGAAATTTTTTGGTCATGTTAAAAGACACAACAGCCTAATAAAAGTAATATTAGAAGGGAAAATACAAGGTAAAAGAGGCAGAGGCAGACCAAGACTAACATGGACGAGTAACATCAAAAGATGGACAAGTCAGCCTATGGCAATCTGCACCAACAAAGCAAGAGACAGAGTGGAATGGCGATCCATGGTAGCCAACCTTCGATGCGGAGACGGCACTTAATGATGATGATGTATTATAATTTGCCACACGTTTTCTTGGTTTATTTAAACCTCAGATAGTTATAGTACATGACTTTGTTCTGTTTTCTAATAATGTAATCACAACAGACATCACCTCAGTGCAAAATAAAGACAAGTGGAACAATATGAAAACAGGTAAATGAATTTATATATTTGGGAACTTTGTTAACCTCAGACGGAAGATGTACAAAAGAGGTGAGATGCAGAATGGCTCAGGCAAAAACAGCTTTCCAAAAAATAAGGAAGATACTATGCAATCCATTTTTGACAATAGAAACACGAGTTCTTAAATGTTATGTAGAGCCAGTCTTAATATATGGATGCGAATCATGAACAATAGGACAACAGACAAGAAAATCACTGGAGTCTGTAGAAATGTGGTTTTACAGAAGAATGTTGAGAGTACCATGGACATCTAAGAAGAGTAATGAAGATATTCTGAGAGAGGTCAAGGCAAAAAGAGAGCTAATTTCCAATATTAGGAAGAAACAATCATCATTTTTTGGTCATGTAATGAGAAGAGAACAATTGGGATATATTGTAACAACTGGAAAAATTGAGGGACGAAGAGATAGAGGGAAGCAAGGAGAGAAAACAACAGACAACTTAAGAGAATGGCTTGGCAGAAGGTCAGCAACAGAAATGATAAGTAGTTGCCGAGATCGAAAGTTGTGGAGAGACATGATCACCTACGCCAGTAGGCCCAGATCTTGATGATGATGATGAACCACAACAGCGTCACCGTCTTTATTTTGCTTTTAATATGTGTTGTTGATTACTGATTTAAAAAAAAAAAACCTTGAACGATGTTCGCGTGTTTTCTGCTTCAAATTTGAGGAAAGTGAATATTTTAAGAGGAGCGAGCATGGAACCATCCTAAACTACAAACACAAACAATAAATAAAACGATGTTCTCTTCAAGAATGTAAATCGTGCTATTCCTTACTGTACTAAAGATATATTAAATGAGGAGAATGAAGACAAGCAAGAGGCAGATGCAGAGAAAGGTGTACAGAAAACGTCAAAGAAACGATACAACAACGTCACTTGACTGTGACTGAAGCTGCTGAAGGCGAGAACCAGAACTTCTGTATCTCCCTCGACACTCGACTAGGTGTTACAAGATGAAGTGGAGAGGAAAATGTAGAAGAAGAAAAAAGAGGAAGAAAAGAGATGAGGAAGAAGAAAATATTAAAAAAAAACTGATAGGAAATGAAATTAACATTTTCTCTGTAAATTCTTTTGGATCCCTCTTTCTATCTTTCGTATATTTCTATTTCTTATATTTCTTTCTCTCTATCTCTCTCTCTCTCTCTCTCTCTCTCTCTCTCTCTCTCTCTCTCTCTCTGATACTTCTATCTCCCTCATCTTTCTATACCTCTTATATTTCCATTTTTTTTGTCTTTTATCATTCTAATATTTGTATCTTTCTATCTCTCTCATATTTTTGTTTCTCTTAAATTTCTATATTTCCCATATTTATATACCCCCATATTTATATATGTTTTTCTATCTTTCTCATATTTCCATCTTTCTAATGTGTCTAAATATTCCATATTTCTTCCTTCCTCATATTTCTATCTCTCTCTCTCTCTCTTTCTCTATGCTGATTCTATTTCCCTTATACTTCTAGCTCTCTCATATTTCTATCCGTCAGAAATGCCTTTGACACAAGCGACCACATCACCTAAAATTGTAACGTTGGGCATTGAAAAAAGCGGCCACTAACACCAACTCCCTATATGTCTATCACGGCGCGGAGGGAACTTTTAACTTTTTTTGTACCCAATAACGGAATATATATAAGAATGAGGAAGGGGCTGTGCAATCCATTTTTGACAATAGAAACACACAAAAAAAGAGTTCTTAAATGTTATGTAGAGCCAGTCTTAACATATGTATGTGAATCATGGACAATATGACAACATACAAGAAAATCACTGGAGACTGTAGAAATGTGGTTTTACAGAAGAATGTTGAGAATACCATAGACAGCTAAGAAGAGTAGTGAAAACCTTCTGAATAAGGCCAAAGGAAAAAGAGAGCTAATTTCCAAAATTAGGAGAAAACAATCATCATTTTTTGGCCATGTAATGAGAAGGGAAAAGCTGGAATATATTGTGACAACTGGAAAAATTGAGGGAAGCAAAGAGAAAAGATACTCCTAGACAACTCAAGAGAATGGCTTGACTGAAGGTCCACAACAGAAATGATAAATAACTGTCGAGATCGAAAGTTGTGGAGAGACATGATCACCTACGCCAGCAGGCATGTTACTTAATGATGGTGATATAAGAATGCTCATAATTTTATGAACTCAAACATCACATTATTAACTAAACAACTAAACAAAAGCATAATAACAATTGCACAGACACTGTGAGCACACACACAGAGTTACAATAGCAACATTTAACTTCCTGTTTTTTTTTTCTATCTCTATTTTTTGTGTGTGAATTAATCCCACCACCGTCCCACACTTTTTTACTCTTTCCCCATCCTCCATTTTAACAACAACAAAATTACTCTTTGAAGCCAGTCCAATCTTGAAATAATTTGATAGCGCCAAAGCGAACCACTGAAAGCGGCGGATTGGTTTTACGGTGGAGCGAAATTGTGACCAGAAAATGTAAAACGAAGATGGTTAGGAGGGAATGAAAGGGAGTAGAAGAAAAAATAATACCGATGTGTTTGGGTGGGAGTTTCGTAATTTTTTATCGCTGGGGAGAGGGGTAGTCAGAAAGCCCCCGAATCCGTATCGTAATCACTGTCGCCATCCATGTACGTGCAAGCTCCAACGCACTGTGTTTTAATCATGCGAGCGGTCAGCCTCGATTAACATCGTTGTACATAAACTCTGTTGAGCCTCGGGAGATGGGCTGACCCGAATTGACACGGGATGTCGTTGAGGCACACTGGGTTCAAATGGAGGCGTCAAAAGTTGATGACATGAAAGGTTTATTGTGTTTTCCTCGTCCGGCTTGTCACTGGCTAAATCAACAAATGAGGAAAGATAAGAGCCGGAAGGATTGAAGGGAAAAGCAGAGGGGGAATTGAGAGATAGAGAGTGAGGGGACTTGAAATAAAGTTTGTGTTGATGAACTGAAAGTGGAAGGAATAGAGGACGCCGAGGGATGGATTTGAAGTGATAACTGTCATTAATAGAAAGTGGATGAATAAAATGAAGAATTTATATGTCTGTCTGACTGTCTGTCTATCCATCAATTCATTAAACAATGATTCCCTCAATTCATCCGTCCATCCTTCCATTTATACTCCCGTACCGTTCATCAATCTATCCATGTGTCTATCCGCCCGTCCATCTACCTGTCAATTTGTATGCCTAATAGAGACAACAAACACAGCTTTTAGGGAGGATTTGAAGTATATAGAGTAAAAGAGTTTCCGTGTCGAACCCTCGCTTTTTGCGACGCTAAAATCCGTGGACGAGGATGACTCGAGGGAATTGAATACATAAACTATAAACACGGTGAGTGCTCATTGCCGTTGTTGTTAGCGCCATGGTCTGGCGATAAAGTGAACACGAGTCCAGGCCCTCATTGACACCTTCTAGTTGACACGATTAAAAAAAAGAAAAGAACGCGGGTCACTGATCTGAGAAAAGAAGTATAAATAGGATTTATCACCTTAATGCTGTACACTCACACACGCAGACACGTTATAGATAAATAACAATAATATAATACAATAAAATAGGTAAATATTAATATAAAAATTAAAATAAATAAATAATATTAATATAAGCATTAAAATTAATAAATAATATTAATATAATAATTAAAATTAATAAATAATATTAATATAAGAGTTAAAGTAAATAAATAATATTAATATAACAATTACAATAAATAAATAATTATTCTATTCCTGGAGTGAGTTTTACCACAGTCGTGAAACCCCATGTCCGCTCCACTAACCGTCCGAGCAATTCCCGAATCGTGTGCAAACTGATTGTTCCGATAAGATGTTGATTATAGCTACATCTGCTTTCCCCATCAAGCATTCTGGATCGACCAGATCCCTTTTCAACCTTTGGACTTCTCAATCTCTCAATATATACATCATTGTCCTACCTATTCTTCTTCTCCTCTCTTGAGGAATGATGAACAAACTTGGCGAGGTTCTATTTGTGAAGAGTAACACCAAGCTCAGTTATAAAGATCTCAGCGAACTTATCGACTATTTCATTTTCGTGAACACAGGACACCCATGTTAACGCGTTGACTTTAGAACTTTTTTTTACCATGTGCTGCATCCACTCCTGCCGCTGACACTGCCTGTCAATATTATGTTGCATACATTGCGAGTCAGCTACCAAGACTGCGTGATTCACCTTCTATGTAACCAACCTTGTTATCGCCGTCGTTGATGCTCCCGTCTCCATTCGTATGCTGGACACCGTAATGCTATACTTGCCAGATTTAGCAAATCAACATTTGTCTCTGTTGAGCCGTCATCTTAACATATTGGTTTATCACACTTCACTTCTACCTTTTAGCTCCCAGTGGAGCATAGGTCTTCAACAAACACTTTCCAAGTCGTTCTATTCCTTGTCATTCTTTTAAGATCATTCCATGTCTTCCCCATCATCTTCATCTCTGCTTCGATCTGTCTTCTCCA
>JAVIAB010000046.1:37766177-37848677 GCA_032433765.1 Megaustenia siamemsis
CCCCATCATCTTCATCTCTGCTTCTATCTGTCTTCTCCAAGAATTCCTTGGTCTTCCTCTTTGTCTTTTCCCCTGGGGATTCCAAAAAAGGGCCTGTTGTGTAATACTCTCAGTTGGTTTCCGTAGTGTGTGTCCTATCCATCGCCATCGTCTTCGCTGTATCTCTTTATCCACTGGTATTTGACCGGTACATTTCCATAATTCCACGTTAGTGACTTTGTCCTGCCATTTCCATCCCTTTATTCTGCGCAAGCATCCATTAATGAAAGTCTGTACTTTCGTGATTGTCAATTTTGTTATTCTCCATGTTTCACAGCCATATAATAGGACCGACTTAACATTTGAGTTGAAAATTTTTATTTTTGTATTTAGCCTAATTTCTTTGGATTTCCATATGTTTCTCAGTGCAATGAAAGCTCCTCTTGCTTTTGATATCCTTATTTTGGTATCATTTTCTGTTCCTCCCTCTTTATCTATATTACTGCCCAGATATATATAAGATTGTACGTCTAGTAGAGGTATTTCTCCTAGTTTTATATGGTTATTGCCAACTGCATTAATTCTCATAATATTGGTCTTATCTCTATTAATCTTTAGTCCTAGCTGTTGTGATCTCTCATCTAATATACTCATTTTATCCTGCATCTGTTGATGGCTGTGTGATAGGAGAGCTATGTCATCAGCAAAGTCTAAATCATCAAGTTGTTTGGTCAGTGACCACTGGATCCCATTTCTGTTGTTTTGAGTTATTTTCATAATCCAATATATGGCCAGTAGAAAGAGAAATGGAGACAGGAGGCATCCTTGCCTTACTCCTGTTCTTATTTCAAATGCTTCTGTAAGCTGTCCTTCATGCACCACACTACATTTTGTTCCTTCATACATTGTTTTTATCAGGTTAATAAACTTTATGGGGATTCCGTAATGACTCAGCAACTTCCAAAGCATTCTTCTGTCTAAACTATCAAATGCCTTTTCGTAATCTATGAATCCAATATATAGTGGGGATTTTAGTTATAAACTTTGTTCAACTATTATACGTAGGGTAGTTATTTGATCAGCACATGATCTGTTCTTCCTAAAACCTGCTTGTTCATCTCTCAAGTGTTTCTCTATAGCCTCTTTTAGTCTCTCCAGAATGATTCTGCCTAATATTTTTCCTGGCACTGATAGTAGCATAATTCCCCTATAATTTGTGCACTCCTGTAAACTTCCTTTCTTTGGTAGTTTGATCATATAACCTTCTCTCCAGTCTTTAGGTATTTCTTCCCTCTCCCAAATTTTATCCAATAGATCCTGTAACATCTTGGTAGAGGTGTTAATATCTGCTTTGATGGCTTCCGAAGGAATTTCATCTGGTCCTGTGGCTTTACCATCTTTTAATAATTTGATGGCTTTCATTATTTCTTCTTTGCTTGGTTTTCCGCAGTTAACGTGTAACTCTTCTTCTGCTGGTAGTATATCTGGAGGATTATTTGAGCCGGGTCTGTTCAAAAGTTCTTCAAAGTGTTATTTCCATCTCTCCATTTGTTCCCTTATATTACTAAGCAGATTTCCTTTCTTGTCTTTGATAAAGGCGTTGATCTGTTTGTATTTTCCACCTAATTTCTTTGTGCTGTTGTACAGTTCTTTCATATTCCCTTTATTTGCTGCTTCTTCTGCCTCTTTAGCTAGTTCATCTATATATTTCCTCTTATCCCTTTTAATGCATCTTCTCACTTCTTTATTCTTCTATATATATATCCGACTCAAGAATTTTCTGCCACCCCCAACCCCCGCTCCCCACCCGGTTCTCTACCCACCAGACCATAGTGGTTATTGAACCCAGGTCCATGAAGTGGCTGTGTCATAAGATTTTGGTCAGCTGTAATTGATCCTGACGTAGATAGTCAGCGTTTGGCTGTTGCCTTCTTTCAACCCACATACTGTCAGGCTAATAGGATCTGAAGTGCATCTGTGATACCAAGTGATCCGCTTCTCAATGCCATTTTCCTCTTTTACAAAAATAAGCAATAACAAAAGAACAACATCAAATAATACACTCTGTATTTGCTGCAACACGTGACTTAGAGGAACGATACAAGTAAAGTATACGTAACTGCACACAACACGGGACTTCCGGTCAATATGGCGGACAGACGATAAGAATTGGTCTGGTAAAAGTAGTAAAATAAAGAGCCCCCGTCACGCCAAGTGGCGTGTAGGGAATATGGTGTTAGTGACCATACATTTTACAGACCTCCGGAACATGATTTTTGGGGTAATGTGGTCGGTATTACGCCTGTGGCGATTAACTTTCCCAGAAAAAAATCCGGTACCCATTAAAGGCTAGGTGAACCCGGAAGCCGTTGGTTGGGATCGAACCCTACCTCTTGTCCTTTGTAGTCCAGTTCACTAACCAATGAGCTATCGCGGCTCCCAGTTGTTGAGGTATTGTCTGGAAAGTGTTCATTGTTGTAGTTTCCTTATATTCCAAGTCCGGCTTGCAGCAGGAGCTACTGAGTTTAGTGCTCTGTGCACACCGTGAGTGGCGTGAGCTGTGCTTTCATCCGGATGGTGTTTCTATATTCAGATTGCTTACGACGAATGATGATATAGTATGACAAAGGACAGTTCAGCTGCGTTCGCTTTCGGTGCTACTTGGTCTTATGTCTTTTGGCGTGCGCTGTATTTGCTTTGATGGGGACTGCAGCTGACTTTTTTTGTTTGGATATTCGATGAGAGATTAATTTTGATGATTCCACTGGCACGGGTGGTTGAGCAGATATTGATTTTCATTTGTTTACAGCGATACCGGATCCTTCGACTAACTATAACTATATCACGACATTATTGATATCAAACAGTAATGGAATTGAACACATTTTATCAAAGGATAATGGAATTGAATACATATTATGAAAGGATAATGGAATTGAATACATATTATCAAAGGATAATGGAATTGAATACATATTATCAAAGGATGATGGAATTGAATACATATTATGAAAGGATAATGGAATTGAATACATATTATCAAAGGATAATGGAATTGAATACATATTATCAAAGGAAAATGGAATTGAATACATATTATCAAAGGATAATGAAATTGAATACATATTATCAAAGGATGATGGAATTGAATACATATTATCAAACGATAATACATATTATCAAACGATAAAGGGATTGAGTAGATACTATCAAAGGATAATGGATTTGAATACATATTATCAAATGATAATGGAATTTAACACATATTATCAAATAATAGTGGAGTACATATTATCGAAATGAAAGTAAACTATGACACAATTATGGAAGCAGAGAGAAATAGGAAACTGATTATCGAAAGGAAACAAAGATGAAACATATTTTCAAAAAGAATGTTAGATAAAGCAGACAGACATTATCAAATACAAAATGTGTTCAGGAATCATTTCGGTGGTTGAATGTATGAACGAGATAGCATATTCACAACTATAAAATAATTTAAAAAAAACGTATATTTCATTTGGCAATTCTCTCATACAAAAATAAATATAATGACATTTAGTGATTTTGAAACCATACTATGATCTGGTGGCAGATCAATGACACATCGTCAAGGGAGGTAATATTAGATCTTGAAATAATTCCTCATTAATCGCAAAGCTCATTACGTTAATCTTGCACAAAACGCAATGCCTTCCTCAAAGGGGGATAATAACTAAAACGAAGAACGACAATTACACTACTTTAAGAGTCAAAATACTCGATTATATGAGACTAAGCGATAATTGTTAACGGTGATCTTTCCCTTGTTTCTTGGCCTGAGCAGCTTTGCTTTAATGCAATCATCGCTGGTTGCGATTGTGTTAAAGTGATACTGTTATTTCAACAATCTTCTTACATGACCAGCAAGCTGAACAATCAGATTATATAAGTGATTGTTCTAGTGGTTTTAGTTTATTATGACAATAACTCATTGTTCTAGTGGTTTTAGTTTATTATATGACAATAACTCATTGTTCTAGTGGTTTTAGTTTATTATATGACAATAACTCATTATTCTAGTGGTTTTAGTTTATTATATGACAATAACTCATTGTTCTAGTGGTTTTAGTTTATTATATGACAATAACTCAATGTTTTAGTAGTTTTAGTTTATTATATGATAATAACTCATTGTTTTAGTAGTTTTAGTTTATTATATGACAATAACTCATTGTTCTAGTGGTTTTAGTTTATTATATGACAAGTCATTGTTCTAGTGGTTATAGTTTATTATATGACAATAACTCATTGTTCTAGTGGTTTTAGTTTATTATATGACAATAACTCATTGTTCTAGTGGTTTTAGTTTATTATATGACAAGTCATTGTTCTAGTGGTTTTAGTTTATTATATGACAATAACTCATTGTTCTAGTGGTTTTAGTTTATTATATGACAAGTCATTGTTCTAGTGGTTTTAGTTTATTATATGACAATAACTCATTGTTCTAGTGGTTTTAGTTTAATATATGACAATAACTCATTGTTCTAGTGGTTTTAGTTTATTATATGACAATGACTCATTGTTCTAGTGGTTTTAGTTTATTATAAGACAATAACTCATTGTTCTAGTGGTTTTAGTTTATTATATTATAATAACTCACTGTTTTAGTAGTTTTAATTTATTATATGATAATAACACATTGTTTTAAGGTTTAGTTTATTATATGATAATAACACATTGTTTTAAGGTTTAGTTTATTATATGACAATAACTCATTGTTCTAGTGGTTTTAGTTTATTATATGTCAATAACTCATTGTTCTAGTGGATTTAGCTTATTATATGACAACAACTCATTGTTCTAATGGTTTTAGTTTATTATATGACAATAAGTCATTGTTCGAGTGGTTTTAGTTTATTATATGATAATAATTCATTGTTTTAGTAGTTTTAGTTTATTATATGACAATAACTCATTGTTTTAGTAGTTTTAGTTTATTATATGATAATAACTCATTGTTTTAGTAGTTTTAGTCTATTATATGATAATAACTCATTGTTTTAGTAGTTTTAGTTTATTATATGATAATAACTCATTGTTTTAGTAGTTTTAGTTTATTATATGACAATAACTCATTGTTTTAGTAGTTTTAGTTTATTATATGATAATAACTCATTGTTTTAGTAGTTTTAGTTTATTATATGATAATAACTCATTGTTTTAGTAGTTTTATTTTATTATATGACAATAACTCATTGTTTTAGTCGTTTTAGTTTATTATATGATAATAACTCATTGTTTTAGTAGTTTTAGTTTATTATATGATAATAACTCATTGTTTTAGTAGTTTTAGTTTATTATATGACAATAACTCATTGTTTTAGTAGTTTTAGTTTATTATATGATAATAACTCATTGTTTTAGTAGTTTTAGTTTATTATATAATAATAACTCATTGTTTTAGTAGTTTTAGTTTATTATATGCCAATAACTCATTGTTTTAGTAGTTTTAGTTTATTATATGATAATAACTCATTGTTTTAGTAGTTTTAGTTTATTATATGACAATAACTCATTGTTTTAGTAGTTTTAGTTTATTATATGACAATAACTCAATGTTTTAGTAGTTTTAGTTTATTATATGATAATAACTCATTGTTTTAGTAGTTTTTGTTTATTATATGATAATAACACATTGTTTTAAGGTTTAGTTTACTATATGATAATAACACATTGTTTTAGTAGTTTTAGTTTATTATATGATAATAACTCATTGTTTTAGTAGTTTTTGTTTATTATATGATAATAACACATTGTTTTAAGGTTTAGTTTACTATATGATAAGAACACATTGTTTTAGTAGTTTTAGTTTATTATATGACAATAACTGAATTGTTCTAGTGGTTTTAGTTTATTTTATGACAAGTCATTGTTCTAGTGGTTTTAGTTTATTATATGACAATAACTCATTGTTCTAGTGGTTTTAGCTTATTATATGACAATAACTCATTGTTCTAGTGGTTTTAGTTTATTATATGACAATAACTCATTGTGCTAGTAGTTTTAGTTTATTATATGACAATAACTTATTGTTACACCAGTAGTATTATTTTATTATATGACAATAACTCATTGTGCTAGTAGTTTTAGTTTATTATATGACAATAACTTATTGTTACACCAGTAGTATTATTTTATTATATGACAATAACTCATTGTTCTAATGGTTTCAGTTTATTATATGACAATAATTCATTGTTATACCAGTATTATTATTTTATTATTTGACAATAACTCATTGTCCTAATGGTTTCAGTTTATTATATGATAATAACACATTGTTTTAAGGTTTAGTTTATTATATGACAATAACTCATTGTTTTAGTAGTATTATTTTATTATAGGACAATAACTCATTGTTCTAATGGTTTCAGTTTATTATATGACAATAACTCATTGCTCTAGTGGTTTTAGCTTATTATATGACAATAAGTCATTGTTCTAGTGGTTTTAGTTTATTATATGACAATAACTCATTGTTCTAGTGGATTTAGTTTATTACATGACAATAATTAATTGTTATACCAGTAGTATTATTTTATTATATGACATTATCATTTTTCTACTAGTGGTATTAGTTTGTTATATTACAATAACTCATTAATCGTTAAAGTCACAAGGCTACACCCACGCATGCATACTGAGTGATTCGATGAGCATGATTAAAAAAGTGGAGACGGACTCTGTACGCATGCAATGGGTAGAGTCGTTGCAGAAATCCAAAATACGTAAGGTCACTTTTGTCTATGTCCCTGGACATGCGGGAGTACGGGGAAATGAAAGGGCAGACAGGTTGGCTAGCTGCGCTGTCGTTGAGGACGGGCAACCAATGGATCGGGCGGACATCATCAATGCCCTCCAAGATGTGGGAAGAGCACAGGACTTCGACAAACCCAGATCCACGTCACTTCTTCGGATGATGGAAATGGGATTTAAGATGGGCACAGCCAGAAATGAGAAACTTGGTGGCCGTTTAAGAAGACTTATCAACCAACATAGAACTGGAGTCGTTAGTCGCTGGACACTGAGGGAATTGCTGAGGGGGGGATCTGAGCACCTATGGACGTGTTCGGAGTGCAATGATGATGATCCGCAAATAACTCAATAACTCAAATACTCAATTGTTATAGCGGTATTAGTTTATTATATATGTTAGTATATATAAATTTAATACAATTAGTATTGTTCTAGTGGTAATAGTATACTTTTTAATTCCACAAGTATTTTATGTGCACGGCCAACTGCCTCCTAATAGATAAGAGCGTCACTGTTTGATTGTTATTTTGAACAAGTCTTTTTTCCCTTTTTTCTTTCTCTATGATTGGAATCTGTTAAACCTTGCAATAGTTTGCTCACTATTTCTGCTATGCATCCTTGCACTTTGGACCATAGATGAAAGAACAACAAGAAAATAACCTCTACTGAGATGTAGTGTGTTAGACGAATGACAGGAAACAGCCTGAGAGACAAGATCAGAAATGAAGAACTGAGAAAAGAGCTAGGAATAATCTCCGCCATACAATATATAAAGAAACAACAGATAAAATGGTTTTGCCACGTTACAAGACAGAGTGATCAAAACACAACACAACGAGCCATCAGTAAACGTTGCGAGAATACCAGGTCAAAGAGACGACCACGAAAAAGATGGATTTGCATGAAGCAATTAGAAACACTAGGAAACATAACAGCAGCAGAGGCCAACAGAAGACCAAAAGGCCGCAAATTATATCTCCCCTCAACGCTGAAAGATAAATGAGGAAGGAAAGAAGAGGAAATAGATCCTTTGCTCAGACACGCTATCGGTATTTTATTGTAAAGGCACCACATGCTTGCTTCCAGCGATTTCTTTTAGGATATTGATAAGTAGTGGTCACCAGTTCTCTCAATGATTTGATACAACTCAATATTTTGCTCAAAAGAGATAATGAAAAAAAAATGTTCAAATGTATATAAAGAAAGAAAGGAAAAACAAAGGAAAAAGAAGGAAAGAAAAAAATTAAAAGAGAGGAAGAGAGAAATAGAAACAGAGGGAGAGAGTATGAAGATTTTTCCTCCTCTTCTTCACTTTTGGCAGAATATTTACTTCTGTTGTTGTGAGTAGCTTTAGGTCTCAGTCTTCTAGTAGTTATAACCAACTGTAATACCGCTGTAGAGTTGCTAACTTGAAGTTGTTCTCCGTGTGAAACCGTTGTAGAGTTGCTAACTTGAAGTTGTTCTCCGTGTGAAACCGTTGTAGAGTTGCTAACTTGAAGTTGTTCTCCGTGTGAAACCGTTGTAGAGTTGCTAACTTGAAGTTGTTCTCCGTGTGAAACCGTTGTAGAGTTGCTAACTTGAAGTTGTTCTCCGTGTGAAACCGTTGTAGAGTTGCTAACTTGAAGTTGTTCTCCGTGTGATGCCGTTGTAGAGTTGCTAACTTGAAGTTGTTCTCCGTGTGAAACCGTTGTAGAGTTGCTAACTTGAAGTTGTTCTCCGTGTGAAACCGTTGTAGAGTTGCTAACTTGAAGTTGTTCTCCGTGTGAAACCGTTGTAGAGTTGCTAACTTGAAGTTGTTCTCCGTGTGATGCCGTTGTAGAGTTGTTGACTTGAAGTTGTTCTCCGTGTGATGCCGTTGTAGAGTTGCTAACTTGAAGTTGTTCTCCGTGTGATGCCGTTGTAGAGTTGCTAACTTGAAGTTGTTCTCCGTGTGATGCCGTTGTAGAGTTGCTAACTTGAAGTTGTTCTCCGTGTGAAGCCGTTGTAGAGTTGTTGACTTGAAATTGTTCTCCGTGTGAAACCGTTGTAGAATTGCTAACTTGAAGTTGTTCTCCGTGTGATGCCGTTGTAGAGTTGCTAACTTGAAGTTGTTCTCCGTGTGAAGCCGTTGTAGAGTTGCTAACTTGAAGTTGTTCTCCGTGTGATACCGCTGTAGAGTTGCTAACTTGAAGTTGTTCTCCGTGTGAAGCCGTTGTAGAGTTGCTAACTTGAAGTTGTTCTCCGTGTGAAACCGTTGTAGAATTGTTGACTTGAAGTTGTTCTCCGCGTGAAACCGTTGTAGAGTTGTTGACATGAAGTTGTTCTCCGTGTGAAACCGTTGTAGAGTTGCTAACTTGAAGTTGTTCTCCGTGTGATACCGCTGTAGAGTTGCTAACTTGAAGTTGTTCTCCGTGTGAAGCCGTTGTAGAGTTGCTAACTTGAAGTTGTTCTCCGTGTGAAACCGTTGTAGAATTGTTGACTTGAAGTTGTTCTCCGCGTGAAACCGTTGTAGAATTGTTGACTTGAAGTTGTTCTCCGCGTGAAACCGTTGTAGAGTTGTTGACTTGAAGTTGTTCTCCGCGTGAAACCGTTGTAGAGTTGCTAACTTGAAGTTGTTCTCCGCGTGATACCGTTGTAGAATTGTTGACTTGATGTTGTTCTCCGCGTGAAACCGTTGTAGAGTTATTGACTTGATGTTGTTCTCCGCGTGATACCGTTGTAGAATTGTTGACTTGTCGATGTTCACCGCTTCACTCTAAATATTCCCAGAGCTACGTGTTCTTCTCTTCTTTATTATACACGGTGTTGATGGTTATGTTGTAACGATGGTTTTTATGATGCTGTTGATGATGATGATGATCGTGACAATAATATTAGTGATGATGGTAGTGATTATGATGATTATAGTGGCGATGATAATGGTGATATTCTTGAGGGTGGTGGTGATGGTATTGCTGATGTAGACGATGAGGATTATAATTACTAATCTGGTTACAATGGCTTTATAACTTTACACGATGTTTTGTGACTTAATATTGTAAATTCTTGAATGTCATCAGTGTCATAGGTTGAAATGATTCTTATGACTTTCCGGTCTCTGCTAGACAAGTTAAAGTTTCTCCATTCATTGAAATACTAGATCATCTATATCAACTGGTATCACCTCTGCAGGGACTGTTGTTTAAAGATAAATTATGCATGGCCCAATTCACTTGTAAAAGTTTGTCATCGTAGCCCGTATACGAATCTGGTATCAATGCAATATAGAAGCTTTATGACTTCCCTTTTTAGATTGATTTTTTTCTTTTACTCGAATATCGATACCGTCCTTCAAATCCGTGCTCTTAATTACACTACAACAAACTCTACATGCGTAAATACATACGCAAAAAATAACTGTCGCACATGAAACACAATCCGTCTATATTTATAGCCGTGACAAATGAGAGGGCATTCAGGATTCGATTATAAATTAGAACATGGCAATAAATTCAGCCACAGACATCAAGACTCAAGAAACGTGAATAATTAGTGGAAAAAAATATTGTCGGTTGACTAGATTTCCCTGAAAGAAGAATCGGATTCGGCCAAGCTTCGATACCCGTGGTCATTACAATTCGCCGAGGCGTTGTGATTTAATTTCTCTCACTTGACCCTTCTTGTGTATAATTTATTTCCAGATGACCCCTGTTTGAACACGGAAACAGAAATATATGAACGCAGCTTTGATTAATGTAATACCTAGATGCAATTCTCTCTATTATGATAGACGTGGTCCGTTTGACGTTAAGCAGTTTCTAACAAGGAAACGTCACAGTTTCCGGGCTGTAGCGAGAGTTTTTGGTTGTTAAGTTATTGATCCTGCTATATTCATTAGAGTTGATCTATGAACAGTCTCTCTTCTAGGATGATTGTTCGTTGCGGTATTGATCTGCACGATTAACTTCAAAGTCATTGATTTGATAATAAAATGAAAGGACACGCCGCTGTATTCTGCAACAACAACGTTGACTGTGCGACTGTGGTCTTTGGGACGCACTAGAGATGACGGTGAAAGAGAAGGGAAATCATTTGACGGGAAAACATGGAGAAGTTGAAAAATCTATATAAATGAAATAACAATTATAATTTATGTGAATATAATGTGGCCATAATTTTTCCTGTGGTGATGTCAGGCTTCATTTGTTTCATTCTCGGAAATGTGTTGACTTCCAAGATACGACAATGAAGTTGAGTTGTTCTATAGTATTGTAATGAAAATGTTGGTAATTCTTTGCATAGTCGCTTGAATAAAAGCGCTGCTTAAGATTACAGTTATATTATAACGCGATGTATTATTTGTTCTACACTTGTATTGGAGCTCCTAATTCGAGTTCTTACTTTGTGTACCGTTTAAATTAGAACTCTTTACGGGATTTCATACTTGTTGTAAAGTTATATTGGAGCTCTTAATACGATTTTTATCTTGTATTTTGTATCAACGTATTGTGTGATCCCTTGCCTTACTTTAGGCCTTGTGTCTATTAAGATCAGAAAATCATGTTATCTATATAGATGTTTATTCCAAGTATCTTTTTTGTTACAATCACTAGAATAATCTTTTAGATTGTTAAATCTCATGTGATATGAACTACTAGAATTCAGCTTTCAAACGATAGGAACTACCATCCAATGCTCTCGATGACATGACAACAAAACGCGTTCTACAGAATTGCCCCAGTACACATGCCTGAGGAGGGCAGTGTGGTCCACACTCACATCCCTGGAAGAGAGTCTACGGAACAGCCGAATCACTTAAACAGATAGCTGCTTTCATAAGAGAGTCTGGAGTCCTAGTCTGAATGACGTCATGACCACAGAGGAAGAAGAAGAAGTAGCTTTGAATATATATGGCCTTTGCCATGTCAGATTCTTCAAAATATGACAGCTTCTTTATGTTCTTCTTTCTTCATTTTCTTTTGTACCCGTTCGGGTGTCGAGGGAGATACAAAGATCTGATTCTCTCCCTTATAACGACTTCACTCATTGTCAATTGATGCTGTTATAACGTTTATATGATCTTGTCTGTCCATCTTACTCCGGATCTACCTCTTGCTCTTCTCCCTTCTCCTCTTTTAACGTATCCTTTGTATGGTAGGGAATCACACGGCATCCTTTCTAGATGGGTAAACCAGTTTATTTGTTGTTTATGTATGTAGCTTAGTATTGGCTCAATGCCTACACCTTTTCTTATTATGTCATTTCTGATTGTCTTTTCTGGTTACTCTAAACACTTTTCTCAGACATCGCATCTCTGTGGTGACAAGCTTTCTTTTGTGCTTAGACGTAAGTGATCCGTGTCTGTCGCAGACAACACAATGTTGGAATGAATGTGTTCTGTATAAGATATTTCTTGGTGATATGTATTGCTTTGTGTTGAAGTATATGGCATATCAGTCCCAATATTTGGTTTGCCTTATTGCATCGTTTACTTATTTCTTTATCGGTTTGGTCATCTTCAGAGAATGTTGTTCCCAGGCATTTAAAAAGTAAAATGTGACATCACATTACAAAAATTAAACAAACACAAATATTTATGACAACACTTACAGAAATTAATCTTACAAAAATATGTATGACAACTCTTATAGAAATTAATCATGCACAAAATATTTATGACAACACTTACAAAAATTAAACATGCAAAAATATTTATGATAACACTTACAGAAATAAAACAAACAAAAATATTTATGATAACACTTACAGAAATTAAACATATAAAAATATTTATGACAACACTTACAGAAATTTAATAAACAAAAATATTTATGACAAAACTAACAGAAATTAAACATACAAAAATATTTATGACAACACTTATAGAAATAAAACATACAAAAATATTTATGACAACACTTACATACAATAAACATACAAACAAATTTATGACAACACTAACACAAATTAAAAATACAGAAATATGTATGACAACACTTACAAAAATTAAACATGCAAAAATATTTATGACAACAGTAGCAGAAATTAAACATACATAAATATTTATGACAACACTTACAGAAATTAAACATACAAACATATTTATGACAACACTAACAGAAATGAAACATACAGAAATATTTATGACAACACTTACAGAAATTAAACATACAAAAATATTTATGACAACACTTACAGAAATTAAACATACAAAAATATTTATGACAACACTTACAGAAAATAAACATACATAAATATTTATGACAACACTTACAGAAATTAAACATACAGAAATATTTATGACAACACTTACAGAAATAAAACAAACAAAAATATTTATGAGAACACTTACAGAAATTAAACATACAAAAGTAATGTAATACTTATAGTGGGCAATACGCTCATCCAGCAACTGACTGAGTTGTTTTTGTACCACAGAGCCTGAGTTGATAATGGTAGAAGATTGTTGACTCACAAAGTGTGGCGGGTTAAATGGCTTTCTTGACACCTGTCTACTTCCAGGGTATAACGGAGAAGCAGTAACGTGTCCTGAGTAGTAGAGTAATAAGTGGAGGCAAATAATCATCACCATCTACTTTTCAGCTCCCTGTGGAGCATAGGTCTTCAGTAAACACTTTTCAAGCCGTTCTGTTTCTTGTCATTCTTTTAAGATCGTTCCATGTCTTCCCCGTTGTCTTCATCTCTGCTTCTTATCTGTCTTCTCCAAGAGTTCATTTGTCTTCCTCTTTGTCTTTTTTCCTGGGGATTCCAAAAAAGGGCCTGTTGTATTATGCTCTCAGTTGGCTTCCCAAGTGTGTGTCCTATCAATAGCCATCGTTTTCGGTGTATCTCTTTATCCACTAGTATTTGACTGGTATATTTCCATAATTCTATGTTAGTGATTTTGTCCCGCCATTTCCATCCTTTTATTCTGCGGAAGCATCCATTAATGAAAGTCTGTATCTTCATGATTGTCATTTTAGTTGTTTTCCATGTTTCACAGCCATATAATAAGACTGACTTAACATTAGAGTTGAAAATTTTTGTTTTCGTATTTAGCCTAATTTCTTTGGACTTCCATATGTTTTACAGTGCAATAAATGCTCCTCTTGCCCTTGGCATCTTTATTTTGTTATCATTTTCTGTTCCTCCCTCTCTTTCTATTTTACTGCCCTGATATATGGAAGATTGTACGTCTAGTAGAGGTATTTCTCCTATTTTTATTTGGTTATTGCCAACTGCATTAATTCTCTTAATTGTGGTTTTATCTCTATTTATTTTCAGTCCCATCCGTTGTGATATCTCATCAAGTATGTATGATATATATCAAGTACTCTCATTTTATCCTGCATCTGTTGATGGTTGTGTGCTAGGAGAGCTATATCATCAGCAAAGTCTAAATCATCAAGTTGCTTGGTCAGTGACTGTTGGATTCCATTCATGTTGTTTTGAGTTATTTTCATAATCTAATATATGGCCAGTAGAAAGAGAAATGGAGACAGAAGGCATCCCTGCCTTACTCCTGTTCTTATTTCTAATGCTTCTGTAAGCTGTCCTTCATGCACCACACTACAGTTCATTCTTTCATACATTTGTGTATGAAGACAAATAATAATAAATGAATGACAATGACACTAAATGAATTTGGAGACACATAATAACAAATGAATATTATTATAGAGGAATTCATCTGGAGACAGTCCAGAGCTACAACTACATGGGACATACTATAACCAATGATGGAAAATGTAAAACTGAAATAAACAAAAGAATAGGTATGGCAAAAAGTAGTTTTAATGCCATGAAAAATATACTAAAAACAAAACAAATATCAGCAGGGCTGAAACTAAGAATGTCAAAATGTTACGTCTTCTCAATATTCCTGTATGGTGCAGAAACATGGACGTTAGACAAGAAAACAGAACTGAAAATTGAAGCCTTTGAAATGTGGATTTATAGAAGAAGCGGTAGAATTGGATGGATACAAAAGATAACAAACGATGAAGTTTGAAACAGCTGAAAATAAAAAGAGAACTACTAAATACCATTAAGACAAGACAAATGAAATTTTTGGGGCATGTTAAAAGACACAACAGCCTACTAAAAGTAATAATGGAAGGAAAAATACAAGGTAAAAGAGGCAGAGGCAGACCAAGACTAACATGGACGAGTAACATCAAAAGATGGACAAGTCAATCTATGACAGCCTGCACCATCAAAGCAAGAAACAGAGTAGAATGGCGATCCATGGTAGCCAACCTTCGTTGCGGAGAAGGCACTCGATGATGATGATGATGATGATGATGATGATGATGATTATAGAGGGAAACTTCCAAGGAGATAGATAAGCTAGTCATTTCAGAGGATGAGGTATGTTTACAGCACTCGGAAAAAAATCACGGGGCAGTAATATAGATAAAGAGGGAGGAACAGAAAATGATACCAAAATAAAGATATCAAAAGCAAGAGGAGCTTTCATTGCACTGTGAAACATATGGAAATTCAAAGAAATTAGGTTAAATACAAAAATAAAAATGTTCAACTCAATTGTTAAGGTGGTGTGAATGAAACATGGAAAACAACAAAATTGACAATCACGAAGATACAGACTTTCATTAATGGATGTTTACGCAGGATAAAAGGATGGAAATGGCAGGACAAAATCACCAACATAGAATTATGGAAATGTACCATTCAAACAACAGTGGATAAATATTTACAGCGAAGACGATGGCACTGGATAGGACACACACTACGGAAGCCAACTGAGAGTATTACACAACAGGCCCTTTTTTGGAATCCCCAGGGGAAAAGACAAAGAGGAAGACCAAGGAATTCTTGGAGAAGACAGATGAAGCAGAGATGAAGATGATGGGGAAGACATGGAATGATCTTAAAAGAATGGCAAAAAACAGAACGACTTGGAAAGTGTTTGTTGGAGACCTATGCTCCACTGGGAGCTAAAAAGGTAGAAGAAGAAGATACTCGGACACTATACGAGGACACTTTGCTGAGACACTATACTAGGACATCATACTCGGACACTATACCAGGACACTTTGCTCAGACGCTATACTAGGACATCATACTCGGACACTATACCAGGACACTTTGCTGAGACACTATACTAGGACATCATATTCGGACACTATACCAGGACACTTTGCTGAGACGCTATACTAGGACATCATACTCGGACACTATACCAGGACACTTTGCTGAGACGCTATACTAGGACATCATATTCGGACACTATACCAGGACACTTTGCTGAGACACTATACTAGGACATCATATTCGGACACTATACCAGGACACTTTGCTGAGACGCTATACTAGGACATCATACTCGGACACTATACCAGGACACTTTGCTGAGACGCTATACTAGGACATCATACTCGGACACTATACCAGGACACTTTGCTCAGACGCTATACTAGGACATCATACTCGGACACTATACCAGGACACTTTGCTGAGACACTATACTAGGACATCATACTCGGACACTATACCAGGACACTTTGCTCAGACGCTATACTAGGACATCATACTCGGACACTATACCAGGACACTTTGCTGAGACACTATACTAGGACATCATATTCGGACACTATACCAGGACACTTTGCTGAGACGCTATACTAGGACATCATACTCGGACACTATACCAGGACACTTTGCTGAGACGCTATACTAGGACATCATATTCGGACACTATACCAGGACACTTTGCTGAGACACTATACTAGGACATCATACTCGGACACTATACCAGGACACTTTGCTGAGACGCTATACTAGGACATCATATTCGGACACTATACCAGGACACTTTGCTGAGACGCTATACTAGGACATCATACTCGGACACTATACCAGGACACTTTGCTGAGACACTATACTAGGACATCATATTCGGACACTATACGAGGACACTTTGCTGAGACGCTATACTAGGACATCATACTCGGACACTATACCAGGACACTTTGCTCAGACGCTATACTAGGACATCATACTCGGACACTATACCAGGACACTTTGCTGAGACACTATACTAGGACATCATATTCGGACACTATACCAGGACACTTTGCTCAGACATTATACTAGGACATCATACTCGGACACTATACCAGGACATCATACTCAGACACTATACTAGGACATCATACTCGGACACTATACCAAGACACTTTGCTGAGACACTATACTAGGACATCATACTCGGACACTATACTAGGACATCATACTCGGACACTATACCAGGACATCATAACTCAGACACTATACTAGGACATCATAATCAGACACTATATTAGGACATCATACTCGGACACTATACCAGGACATCATAACTCAGACACTATACTAGGACATCATACTCAGACACTATACCAGGACACTTTGCTCAGACACTATACTAGGACATAATACTCGAACACTATACCAGGACACTTTGCTCAGACACTATACTAGGACATCATACTCAGACACTATATTAGGACATCATACTCAGACACTATATTAGGACATCATACTCAGACACTATACTAGGACACTTTTCTCAGACACTATATTAGGACATCATACTCAGACACTATATTATGACATCATACTCAGACACTATACTAGGACATCATACTCAGACACTATATCAGGACATACATACTCAGACACTCTATTAGGTCATCATACTCAGACACTATATTAGGACATCGTACTCAGACACTATATTAAGACATCATACTCAGATACTATATTAGGACATCATACTCATACACTATATTAGGACATCATACTCAGACACTATACTAGGACATCATACTCAGACACTATATTAGGACATCATACTCAGACACTATACTAGGACACTTTTCTCAGACACTATATTAGGACATCATACTCAGACACTATATTATGACATCGTACTCAGACACTATACTAGGACATCATACTGAGACACTATATTAGGACATCATACTCAGACACTATATTAGGACATCATACTCAGACACTATACTAGGACATCATACTCAGACACTATATTAGGACAATGCCAAATTTCTCATTCATTTGCTACCTACAATAAAAGTTCATAACACAAAACACATACCCCACAGCACCTGTATGGACCCCCTCTTAACATGAAGAAGTGCTCTCAGGGTGATCTTGTGACTCTCATACAATCGTTTACCTCTTGTGTTTTCATTATTAATATTACCTTCTCTCAGTTAGAACCTGCCCTTACCTACTTGTGGATTGTTTATCTCCAGCAGTGATATGCTTTTAAATGCTGCGTTACACTAGAACGTAAATCGATGAAGATTTTTACAGGAAAATTTATCCACGATACGTTGTGTATAGAAAGCGCACATCCCTTCCCTATTTGAAGACATAATTAAGTTTAACACGACATCTCTTATTGCATTTAGTTTTTGCAATACTCATAATTTAATTATCTTGTTTGTTACTGTCTAAACCCCTGTCCTTTATCTCCCTCACGCTAACATTTCTGCCCTTGATTTCCCTTCATCCAGTAACAATTATTATAAATGTTATCTGTGAAGAATTCCCTGTGAAACGTAATGGACTGTTTTTACCAGATAATACGGTAATCTATATTTTCCAAGGGTCTGCCTTTGAGCTAGAACTACGGTAATGGAAGATACCAAATTAAACTTTTATTTACCCGTTTGGTTTTCCATGAGCCATAAACAGCGGCATCCCGACTGTCCGCTTAACTGGCAACCAATGTACCAGGAATAGTAAAACTCTTCACACCTGAACGATTAAATTATTTCTTTGCCATTAACTTTGGCCAGGAGGAGAGGGGACTCAGAACTGCGCTACTACAAGACTAGTCTAGCACAAATGGTTCGTAGCGGTACTTTAGTGTGCTGCATGCTTTCAATTTATGCCACGATAATAAACATGACAAGCAAAAAATATGGATTAGATATGAATATCAAAAAGAGGAAAGCAATGATCATAAGCAAAGATAATATTGAAAATCTACAAGTTGATATCAAATTTGAAGGAATAACACCTGAAGATAGGTCAGAGCTACAACTACCTTAGACATATTATAACCATTGCTGGAAAATGTAAAAGTAACATAAGCAAAAGAAAAAGGAATATACAAGAAGTAATTTTAATGCCATGTATAATAAAATATCGCCAAAACAGACAACACTAGAGCTAAAACTAAGAATAGCAAAATGTGAAATCTCCTCAACATTTCTGTATGGTGCTGAAACATGCAAATTAGATTTAAAAAAACAGAACAGAAAATTAAAGCCTTTGAAATGTGGGTATGTGAAGAATATGTAATTGTAGAATAGCTGGGAAGAAAAGAAAACAAAGGATGAAGCTTTAAAACAACTACAAATTAAAAGATAACTACTAAACACATTTAGAACAAGACACATTTTTGGGAACATGTTAAAAGACACAACGGTCTACTAAAAGTAATCTTAGAACGGAAAAATACAAGACAATAGAGGCGGAGGCATACCAAGACTAATATGGACGAGTAACATCAAAAGATGGACAGGTCATCCTATGACAACCCGCACTATCAAAACAAGAGACAGAGTGGAATGGCGCTCCATGGTAGCCAACCTTCGATGCGGAGACGGCGCTGAATGATGATAAAGGATAGGAACAGGGATAAACAAAAGTAATGAGAAATAACAATACTCAAGATTACCATCTCATTCGCCAGGCATTGGAAATATTACACATTATATAACACCAAGTAGAAATATAGATCAATAAGGTGAAACAAAGAGGGAGATCAGAAGCACGACAGCAAAAGCTGGAACTAATTTAACTCTCTCCGTACGTTTCGTCGCATAGTGCGTCACCCTCAATTTGATTAGTGTGAACGCCATCAAATCACATTCATTTTACGTGTCTTGTATCATGTGGATATTGGTGAAATCTAATACTTTGTTCAATTATCTAAACATTCATATATAATATAAAAAAAACCTTGACAAAATATGGAAATCAAAAATACTCAGCAAAAAAATATATATATTTAACTCAAACGCATTATCAACACTTACCTATGCATGTAAAACCTTGAAAACACCAAAAGAGATTGAGAAAAAAACTAAACGCTTTTGAAGACAAATACCTAAGAAAAATACTCAGTGCACAATCGAATGAATTCAAGACTAATATTCAAAAAAGAGAATTGGCATTGCAACAAAAAAAATATCTCATCTACAATTAATGAAAGAATATGGATCTATATATCGGACATGTGTTGAGAAGGGACAAGAGAATTTCAAAACAGGCTATTCTATGGGAAACACAAGTATACAGAAAAAGAGGAAGACCTAAAGAGACACCAAAAGGAACACTTATAAGAGAAGCAAAGTTAGCAGACATAGACTCATTAGATAAGTTTGAAAATCTCTCCCAGAATGGAGGTGGCAAGCACAAGCCTAAATTGACGCCGAACGGCACGGGAAGGATCAAGAATCACGAATCAAGGATATGAACCACCAACTGATGAATGTGACTGTGGTATAGACAACACGAACATCTGTTACAATCATGACCAACATATGATGGTCAGAGAAGGCGCTTGTAGCTATCATCAGTACCATATCAGGACAATCTGTATGGCTATGTCACCAGCCTTGATCCAACGAACTCACGCTTCGACCTTGTTAATATTGACGCCCAGAGGTGTACGTAACATTTTTCTGGGCACATCATGAGAAGAGGAAAGTTGGAATACTTGGTTACAACTGGCAATATAAAAGGAAAGAGAGATCGCGGACGACAAAAGAGAAAATACTGGATAGCTTGGTGTCATGGCATGGAAAACAGTCAACAACAGAACTGATACGATGCACTGTAGATAGAAGATTGTGGAGGGACATGATCACCTACGCCAACCGGTATGGCACATGATGATGATGAGAGGCGTATACAGAAGAATAATAATCTATTAAACTGATGTATGACACTATCCAATCTATTAAAGTTTTCTATTCTATTATAATATTATCAGCTTTCCAAAAACTGAGGAAGATACTATGTAATCCATTTTTGACAATAGAATCAAGAAAAATAGTTCTTTAATGTTATGTAGAGCCAGTCTTAATATATGGATGTGAATCATGAACAATAGGACAACAGACAAGAAAATCACTGGAGTCTGTAGAAATGTGGTTTTACAGAAGAATATTGAGAATACCATGGACAGCTAAGAAGAGTAATGAAAACGTTTTGAAAGAGGCCAAAGCAAAAATAGAGCTAATTTCCAATATTAGGAAGAAACAATCATCATTTTTTGGCCATGTAATGAGAAGAGAACAAGTGGAATATATTGTAACAACTGGAAAAACTGAGGGACGAAGAGACAGAGGGAAGCAAAGAGAAAAAATAACAGACAGCTTAAGAGAATAGCTTGGCAGAAGGTCAACAACAGAAATGATAAATAACTATCGAGATCGAAAGTTGTGGAGAGACATCATAACCTACGCCAGCAGGCCCGGTACTTGATGATGGTAATGATTGATGATAAATGAAACTAAGATCACCTATTGATGATAATGAAACTAAGATCACCTATTGATGATAATGAAACTAAGATCACCTATTGATGATAATGAAACTAAGATCACCTATTGATGATAATGAAACTAAGATCACCTATTGATGACAATGAAACTAAGATCACCTATTGATGATAATGAAACTAAGATCACCTATTGATGATAAGTAAAACTAATATCACCTATTGATGACAATGAAACTAGGATCACCTATTGATGATAATGAAAATAAGATCACTTATTGATGATAAATAAAACTAAGATCACCTATTGATGATAATGAAACTAGGATCACCTATTGATGATAATGAAAATAAGATCACTTATTGATGATAAATAAAACTAAGATCACCTATTGATGACAATGAAATTAGGATCACCTATTGATGATAATGAAAATAAGATCACTTATTGATGATAAATAAAACTAAGATCACCTATTGATGATAAATGAAACTAAGATCACCTATTGATGATAATGAAACTAGGATCACCTATTGATGATAATGAAACTAGGATCACTTATTGATGATAAATAAAACTAAGATCACCTATTGATGATAATGAAACTAGGATCACTTATTGATGATAATGAAAATAAGATCACTTATTGATGATAATGAAAATAAGATCACTTATTGATGATAATGAAACTAGGATCACCTATTGATGATAATGAAACTAGGATCACTTATTGATGATAATGTAAATAAGGTCACTTATTGATGATAATGAAACAAATTTACTTTTGCTACAATGAAAATGAATTCGTCACGTTGCAGCTAGGCTGATGTATGGGTCAAGGGTCATGTGCTGTCTGACACTGGTCATAAATCTGGCCCGGCTGTGGCTGTACAAAGTGAGCTTGTGGTCAGCGAGGCTTTATCTCTTGACCAAAGCATATAGGGAGAAAGACTAATTGAAAGCCAGACATGGACAGAAAGATATTTTGAGTAAAGTAGAATTTTAAAAAAATGAATAATATAAAATTTTAGTAATAAAGAAAGACAGAGGGAGAGAAAAAGAGGGAAAGAATTTAGAGGAATTGACTATTATAACCAATTCTTCTTCTACCTTTTCAGCTCCTTGTGGAGTACAGGTTTTCAACAAAGACTTTCCAAGCTGTTCTGTTCCTTGCCATTCTTTTAAGATCATTCCATGTCTTCCCCAACATCTTCATTTCTGCTTTCATCTGTCTTCTCCAAGACTATCTTGGTCTGCCTCTTTGTCTTTTTCCTATTATAACCAATAATAGCAGGAAACTCTTTATACAGAGCTTCGCAGCAGGAGCCAATCTGATCATCAGAAGGAGCACCCCGTCGAGCAAATGTTTCGGCCCTTCGTCAAAGTATTTCTAACATTTAGACTTGTCCTGTACGTCCCAGATGAAAGTTTGACTTCTATGCCTGTTGCTGTTATACGAAACATTTGTTCTACCCGTTGCAGCCGTCTATTATTTATTATTTGATCTACTGTAGATTGATTGTGCACAAATAATTATGTTATTGGATATTCAATGAATGAATGTAAATACGTATCTTTGAATTATATATGGGAGGCCAAGTTCACTTATACCAAGTTCACCGGCTTGTTGCAGAGCTACTGAGTTAAGTGCTCTGTGCACACCGTGAGCTGTGTGTCTCATCCGTTTTGATCATGTTTTGATATTCCAATTGTTTACGATGAATGATGATATCGTATGACAGGGAACCGTTGGCTGTGTTCACTTTCTGCGCGGTTTCGCCTTATGTCTTTTGGCGCGTGCTGAGACTGCTACGATGGGGACTACAGTTACCTTTCTTTGTTTGGGAGATGAGATATTAATTCGGATGATTACGCTGGCACGGGTTGTTGAGCAATTATGGATTTTAGTTCGTTTGCAGTGATATCGGGGCATTCCATAACCAAATGGGAGGCCAAGTGTTAATCTCTCGCTCTAGTTAAATATAAAATATTTCTGACTATGAATATAACACAGGCATTACTCCAATTACTCATTTACATTTACAATTTATTTTATTTTATTACAATTACAATTTATATTACAATTACTCCAAAATGCGTTAGGAAATTTGTAATGCTCATACAACACATTGCTTTGTTTTCATATTCTGCCCCGGAATCAAGATTCTGGCTCTCTTAGGTCTCCCGATCTCGTGGGAGATTACAAGGTCTTAACGGATGTTGGACCAACCGAGCACGAACAACTGGACTCGCTAGCTGGATCTGTGGTCATCCGCTGGTCAGTATTGACGTGTTTTAGGTGAAGCCACAGTGCCAGTGTTTTGGAATTGAACCGTTGATTTACGGTTATGAGTTCTTGGACTTTGGGCAACGTGACCATTCGTCTTCCACGCTTTCTTGTCGCGAATTGGTCAAGTCTCCAGGCAGAAACAGTTTCGATTAAGTGGTCAGTCAGTGCGGGCTGATTGGCTTGAGCAGACAACAGTTGTATACGACATTCTCTCAGAAATCTGGCTATAATGGTACACGTCTGTGTTTGAGTGATGTATTCCATCGTGCGTGTATGTATGTGTGTGTGTACGCGTGCGTTTTGCGTGATTATATATATATATATATATATATATATATATATATATATATATATGAATGTGTGTGAATGTATGTATCTTTCATCTGTCGACTTTTCTTACCATTGGTCAATTTGACCTTTATAGCGCATTGTTGGTAAAAAAAAATAAAATGATACATAGTCTTTGAGATGTTGTGCCATGGTATCTTTCTAAGTCCCTAAACATTCATCTCTCTCACTCTCTCTCACTCTCTCTCACACACTCTCTCTCTCTCTCACTCTCTCTCTTTCTGAAACTTCTACATTCTAGTCCCCAACCACCCTATGCAACATTATTTCTTTCCTTTTCTATACATTACCTCTCTTTCTTTCTATCTATCTATACACCTATTTCCCAACAATTTATCTACCCCATACCCTCTCTTTCTCTCAATCTATCTATACACCTATTTCCCAACAATTTATCTACCACATACCCTCTCTTTCTCTCAATCTATATGTACACCTATTTCCCAACAATTTATCTACCACATACCTTCAATTTTTCTCAATCTATCTGTACACCTATTTCCCAACAATTTATCTACCCCATACCCTCTCTTTCTCTCAATCTATCTGTACACCTATTTCCCAACAATTTATCTATCCCATACCCTCTCTTTCTCTCAATCTATCTGTACACCTATTTCCCAACAATTTATCTATCACATACCCTCTCTTTCTCTCAATCTATCTGTACACCTATTTCCCAACAATTTATCTACTCCATACCCTCTCTTTCTCTCATTTTCTTACACTTCATCTTCCTCTTTTGTCAACAATTTCTCTCAAAACCTTCAATTGCTGTCAATTTCTAATACTTTCTCTGTCACTCCTCTCCCATACATTCTAAATTCCCCCCCCCCCTTTTTCACCCCCCCCCCTTTCTCTCTCTATTTCTCATAGTATTGTTTCATTTCTCGTACATTTTCTCTCATTTTCTCCCTTTCACCGTCTCAATATTTCTCATATTTTCTACCGTCCCCTTTTAACACTTTCACCATTGAATATCTCCCCCACCCATCCCCTCCTTTCCTGTCCTCTCTTACTTCACTTTATATTGTAGCAACGCCTTCCTTCCCCTTTTTTTTCTCTCGCCCCCTCTCTTATTTCATCATATATTCTGTCCCTCCCTTACCTCTCACAATCCCTATGTCCCTCTTTCCCTTTTATCACTATCGTTATCTATAAAATCTTTCAACCCCTCTTAATCACAATCTCCTTCCATCCTCCTAAACTTCCTTTCTCAAACTCCGTCCTGAAGTTAAACCTTCCTTCCTCCCTTATGAAAGGTAATTATTTTTTAATTCTGTAGTTGATGTTTTCATTATCGCAATTTACCTGCTCATCAAACAGCTGAGGTGTTGCAGGTAATCATCACGAGATCTTCTGTAGAACTTAGCACCTTTCAAAATGTCTTTCCAGCCATCCACAAACAAGCATGCTTCTCCCAGGCTGCACCGATAACACGAAGCGCCAGTTAAAATATATATATAAAATTTTCAAGATGAAATTGTGTAATTCCAGATGTGTGATGAAAGCCAGTAGAATGAACTGTTCTCCACCTACGACGTACAGCAAATGATTATTGCAACCGTAAAAATAACAGATAATAATCAGGAAACCACGCAGTAAATTGCGTTTGTAAAACTGTTTTACAAACACTAGACGTATTTCTTTTTGGCACGCATTATGCTGTTTTAATCTATCTATTATCATCACGACTGTAAAGCGCTCCCAGCCATTCATCACGTGGGTTGTCGTGTATATTATTCCATCTTCTTCTTTTGCCTGTTAGAATATACTTATCCCTTTTACATGGGCGTATCATGGGCAAATTTTAAATTGGGTTTATGGGAGACTTGAAATGTTTTTTTGTTGACAGGAGCATCATTACTGCACGCCGGACGGTTCCATAGGTGCTGCAATATCCCCCTCCTAAACTTCCGAGGAGATTCCTGGTTCATGTGCACGCACTCCATAGCACGGACTGGGATCCACCTTGAAATGTATTGACAAATAATAATAATAATAAATGAATCAAATTACGAACGGAGGGAGCCGCGATATCTCAGTGGTTAGTGAACTGGACTACAAAGGACAAAAGGTAGGGTTCGATCCCAACCGACGCCTTCCGGGTCCACCCAGCCTTTAATAGGTACCGAATGTTTTTCTGGGAAAGTAAAGCGGCACGGGCGTAATACCGACCACATTATTCCAAAAATCATGTGCCGAAGGTCTGTAAAATGTATGGTCTTCTGCTTCTTCTTTTCTCTTTTCACTGATACCTAAAAGGTGTCGTGGTTTATATCATTTGTCATTCTTGAGCTGCTCGAACTGTCTGAATTATTGATTTTCCTTTGTTGTTACATGTCTCTGTCACTGCATCTATCCATCTTCTTCTGGATCTTCCTCTTGGTCTTTTTCCATGCATTCTCAAGAAGAACGCCCTTTATGGTGATTGGTAATGATTCATTCTGACCAGGTGGCCAAACCATTTAAATTTTTGTTGTTCTATATATTCTTGGCAGGGTTTAGTAATTTATGGTCACTAACACCATATTCTTTATAAGCCACTTGACGTGACAGGGGCACTTTTCTTACTATTACGAACGGAAGTACGGGTTCGATCCCACTTCAGGTTGTCTATTGTTCTTTATGTTTTCTGGTTATTATTTGTTGATTTTTCCGAGTGTTGTTAACATATCTTCCATTTCCCTCCCGATTTCGCCAAGAAATTATTTCTTGATTCGTGTTCCTGCGTAATAGTCGAAGGGTAACAGCATAATTACTTTGTTCTGTATATCTCCATCAAAGTATAGCTGCCACAGGAAGTGTTCCATATCTCTTCCCACTTCCAGGCGGCCTCGGTTGCCTAGTTGGAAAAACCAACCAACCAGTTATCGATGTTCTGGCAGCTCGTGTCCGATTCGATTCCGGCTGGAAGTGAATTGTATTCGTGGTCGGAATAAAATATCCCTCCGCGGTCGACCCAGCCGCTGGCGGAAATGGGTACAAGGGTTCATACTCTCTGGGAAGGTGAGGAATGGCACTTCGCTCATGAGTTACGATGGTTGAGGCGACACTAGACAGGAGTCTCCGCACACTTCTGGATAGGTGTCCGAGCATAGATGGGTAAAAACCAGCGTGCTAAGACTCTGATTCAAGCATCAGATCTTAACCTATACCTTTTCCAGTGGCGATACACACTTTCACAGGTTCTCTTGTTCATCTCTTGATGCTGTCAGTCCAATTGAGACTTTTTCTGCCTCTGCTTCGTTTACCTTCTACTGATCCCTCCAAGAGTGCCATTTGTCGTGTTCTTTCTTTCTCTCTCTCTCCTTCTGGAGTTCACCCTGATAACTACAAAAGGAAGGGTGGTTTTCTACGTCACCTGTCAATAAAAAGACGTTAAGTAGGCGTAGATACAACTTTTGTGGTCTACTTGCGTCGTTATGCCCAATACATCCGACATTAGCGCAGTATTTTTGAGCATCGGTTTGTCTTCTCTCTTTGATCTCCAATAGTTTGCTCAACTAGATAGGTTAGTCAGTTCTACCTCAAAGAGGTGGAGTGTGGTCGGTTGATTGTGGTTCTTGGCGCAATGTGTCTTCTTGCAGTCCTGTTGCTGTCAAGTGTCTTTTCTCCTGTCTTCTTCCACTCCTGTTACTGTCTAGTGCCTTGTCTTTTGTCTTCTTCCACTCCTCTTACTGTCAGGTGCCATGCCTCCTGCCTTCTTCCACTCCTCTTACTGTCAGGTGCCTTACCTCCTGTATCCTTCCACTCCTCTTACTGTCAGGTGCCTTACCTCCTGTATCCTTCCACTCCTCTTACTATCATGTGCCTTACCTTCTGTCTTCTTCCACTCCTCTTACTGTCAGGTGCCTTACCTCCTGTATCCTTCCACTCCTCTTACTATCATGTGCCTTACCTCCTGTATCCTTCCACTCCTCTTACTATCATGTGCCTTACCTTCTGTCTTCTTCCACTCCTCTTACTATCATGTGCCTTACCTCCTGTATCCTTCCACTCCTCTTACTATCATGTGCCTTACCTTCTGTCTTCTTCCACTCCTCTTACTATCATGTGCCTTACCTCCTGTCTTCTTCCACTCCTCTTACTATCATGTGCCTTACCTCCTGTATCCTTCCACTCCTCTTACTATCATGTGCCTTACCTTCTGTATCCTTCCACTCCTCTTACTATCATGTGCCTTACCTTCTGTCTTCTTCCACTCCTCTTACTATCATGTGCCTTACCTTCTGTATCCTTCCACTCCTCTTACTATCATGTGCCTTACCTTCTGTCTTCTTCCACTCCTCTTACTATCATGTGCCTTACCTTCTGTCTTCTTCCACTCCTCTTACTATCATGTGCCTTACCTTCTGTCTTCTTCCACTCCTCTTACTATCATGTGCCTTACCTTCTGTCTTCTTCCACTCCTCTTACTATCATGTGCCTTACCTTCTGTCTTCTTCCACTCCTCTTACTATCATGTGCCTTACCTTCTGTCTTCTTCCACTCCTCTTACTATCATGTGCCTTACCTTCTGTCTTCTTCCACTCCTCTTACTATCATGTGCCTTACCTTCTGTCTTCTTCCACTCCTCTTACTATCATGTGCCTTACCTTCTGTATCCTTCCACTCCTCTTACTATCATGTGCCTTACCTTCTGTCTTCTTCCACTCCTCTTACTATCATGTGCCTTACCTTCTGTCTTCTTCCACTCCTCTTACTATCATGTGCCTTACCTTCTGTCTTCTTCCACTCCTCTTACTATCATGTGCCTTACCTTCTGTCTTCTTCCACTCCTCTTACTATCATGTGCCTTACCTTCTGTCTTCTTCCACTCCTCTTACTATCATGTGCCTTACCTTCTGTATCCTTCCACTCCTCTTACTATCATGTGCCTTACCTCCTGTATCCTTCCACTCCCCTTACTATCATGTGCCTTACCTCCTGTATCCTTCCACTCCTCTTACTATCACGTGCCTTACCTTCTGTCTTCTTCCACTCCTCTTACTATCATGTGCCTTACCCACTGTCTTCTTCCACTCCTCTTGCTGTCAGGTGCCTTACTTCCTGTATCCTTCCACTCCTCTTACTATCATGTGCCTTACCTTCTGTCTTCTTCCACTCCTCTTGCTGTCAGGTGCCTTACCTCCTGTCTTCTTCCACTCCTGTTGCTGTCAGGTGCCTTACCTCCTGTCTCCTTCCATTTCTGTTTTGCTGTCAGGTGCGTTACCTCCTGTCTCCTTCCAGTTCTGTTGCTGTCAGGTGCCTTACCTCCTGTCTCCTTCCATTTCTGTTTTGCTGTCAGGTGCGTTACCTCCTGTCTCCTTCCATTTCTGTTTTGCTGTCAGGTGCGTTACCTCCTGTCTTCTTCCACACCTCTTACTGTCAGGTGCCTTATCTCCTGTCTTCTTCTAGTTCTGCTGCTGTCAGGTGCCTTACTCACAGTCTTCTACCAGTTCTGTTGCTGTCAGGTGCGTTACCTCCTGTCTTCTTCCACACCTCTTACTGCCAGGTGCCTTACCTCCTGTCTTCTTCCACACCTCTTACTGTCAGGTGCCTTACCTCCTATCTTCTTCCACACCTCTTACTGTCAGGTGCCTTACCTCCTGTCTTCTTCCACACCTATTACTGTCAGGTGCCTTACCCCCTGTCTTCTTCCACACCTATTACTGTCAGGTGCCTTACCTCCTGTCTTCTTCCAGTTCTGTTGCTGTCAGATGCCTTACCTCCTGTCTTCTTCCACTCCTCTTACTGTCAGATGCCTTACCTCCTGTCTTCTTCCACTCCTCTTACTGTCAGATGCCTTACCTCCTGTCTTCTTCCACTCCTCTTACTGTCAGATGCCTTACCTCCTGTCTTCTTCCAGTTCTGTTGCTGTCAGATGCCTTACCCCCTGTCTTCTTCCAGTTCTGTTGCTGTCAGATGCCTTACCTCCTGTCTTCTTCCAGTTCTGTTGCTGTCAGATGCCTTACCTCCTGTCTTCTTCCAGTTCTGTTGCTGTCAGGTGCCTTACCCCCTGTCTTCTTCCAGTTCTGTTGCTGTCAGGTGCCTTACCCCCTGTCTTCTTCCACACCTATTACTGTCAGGTGCCTTACCCACAGTCTTCTTCCAGTTCTGTTGCTGTCAGATGCCTTACCTCCTGTCTTCTTCCACTCCTCTTACTGCCAGGTGCCTTACTCCTGTCTTCTTCCACTCCTCTTACTGTCAGATGCCTTACCTCCTGTCTTCTTCCACTCCTCTTACTGTCAGATGCCTTACCTCCTGTCTTCTTCCACTCCTCCTACTGTCAGATGCCTTACTCCTGTCTTCTTCCACTCCTCTTACTGCCAGGTGCCTTACCTCCTGTCTTCTTCCACTCCTCTTACTGCCAGGTGCCTTACCTCCTGTCTTCTTCCACTCCTCTTACTGCCAGGTGCCTTACTCCTGTCTTCTTCCACTCCTCTTACTGCCAGGTGCCTTACCTCATGTCTTCTTCCACTCCTCTTACTGCCAGGTGCCTTACCTCCTGTCTTCTTCCACTCCTCATACTGCCAGGTGCCTTACCTCCTGTCTTCTTCCACTCCTCTTACTGCCAGGTGCCTTACCTCCTGTTTTCTTCCACTCCTCTTACTGCCAGGTGCCTTACCTCCTGTCTTCTTCCACTCCTCTTACTGTCAGATGCCTTACCTCCTGTCTTCTTCCACTCCTCTTACTGTCAGATGCCTTACCTCCTGTCTTCTTCCACTCCTCTTACTGTCAGATGCCTTACCTCCTGTCTTCTTCCACTCCTCTTACTGTCAGATGCCTTACCTACTGTCTTCTTCCAGTTCTGTTGCTGTCAGATGCCTTACCTCCTGTCTTCTTCCAGTTCTGTTACTGTCAGGTGCCTTACCCCCTGTCTTTTTCCACACCTATTACTGTCAGGTGCCTTACCTCCTGTCTTCTTCCACACCTATTACTGTCAGGTGCCTTACCCCCTGTCTTCTTCCACACCTATTACTGTCAGGTGCCTTACCTCCTGTCTTCTTCCACACCTATTACTGTCAGGTGCCTTACCCCCTGTCTTCTTCCACACCTATTACTGTCAGGTGCCTTACCCCCTGTCTTCTTCCACACCTATTACTGTCAGGTGCCTTACCTCCTGTCTTCTTCCACACCTATTACTGTCAGGTGCCTTACCTCCTGTCTTCTTCCACACCTATTACTGTCAGGTGCCTTACCCCCTGTCTTCTTCCACACCTATTACTGTCAGGTGCCTTACCTCCTGTCTTCTTCCACACCTATTACTGTCAGGTGCCTTACCTCCTGTCTTCTTCCACACCTATTACTGTCAGGTGCCTTACCTCCTGTCTTCTTCCAGTTCTGTTGCTGTCAGGTGCCTTACCCCCTGTCTTCTTCCAGTTCTGTTGCTGTCAGGTGCCTTACCTCCTGTCTTATCCCAGTTCTGCTGCTGTCAGGTGCCTTACCTCCTGTCTTCTTACATTTCTCTTACAGTTTAGTTGCACTGCGCTTCACACCTTGCTATCCAGTACTTGAAACTTTCTCACGCATTTCTTCGTGCGTATTTCCCAAACCTTTGATTTCTTTTTACCTTTGTGCAAAGTAACAGATAATTGTATTCTTAGCTGTCACTCCGCAGAATTTAGTTTCATCAGATTAAACACAAAAGGTTGGACGGGGGTGGGGGCGGTGGTGGAGAAAAAAGAAGAGAAGATATTTACGCAATTTTTCCCAATTTTTCCTTCATAGTGGTGGTCGAGTGTGGTAATGGGTATTCTGATGAATTTTGTGATGGTTTTTCCAAAATAGAGGTAATAAAATGAACGTATCCCATCACTTGATTCCACAAAGTAGAAATTATGAAATTTCAAAATTGAAAATGATTGAATTAATTGAATTATTTAAAGCATTTAATAAATTAATTCATAAATTAAGCTATAGCGATATACAAAACAAATAGGATGATGTTTTTTTTTCTTCTAAATAGTAACTTGTCTTCATTACAACTCGAAATTACAATTTTACTAATACCTAAGCATCAGTTCATTCACGAAAGCAACATATGGTCCTGAATCATGGATAATCATGGAAACAGCAATGAAGAAAATCGATTCATTCGAAACAAAACTGCTACAGAAAGGGGACAAATAATAATAAATGAATATTATTATAGAGGGAAACTTCCGAGGCGATAATCAGCGAATCAGTTCAGAGGAAGAAGTATGTTTACATCACTCGGATAAAATGAGAAATAATCAACAACAGAAAAAAGTATGGACCAAGGCAGGATCGAACCCGTACTCAGTGGCACATCGCCTTTCCATGTACAGAAAGGGGCCTTGGTAGCCTAATTAGGAAAATAGCCCGACTGGGCTACCAACGTTTGGACAACAAGTGTTCAATTTCCTGCTGGAAACAGTGTGAGTTGTACTCGTGGTTAGGAAAAAATACATCTGCTGTCGACCCAGCCGCTGGCAGAAATGGGTACTATAGCTTGTTTCATAAGTCGTGCCCAACTTTTAAAATCAATATCTTTTAAACCGCTTTTTGTATTTTTTTCAAAATTTGCATGTAAAGTTATAATGATTAGAACCCAACAAGGAATTAATTTCATTAAAAACAAACATTTGGTTATTATTATTGCTTATTTCATTTATATAAATTTATAACGACCCATTGACGTAGTCAAAACTTAGTGTTTACAGTATTTAAGTTAAAAATAGCGATTACAAATCTATACACGGTCAAATTTACGATTTTTCACGCTTTAAACGGGAGTTCTCTGACACAATTAGACACTTGTAGAAAACACGAGGCATTGTGTGTTCCATTTCCGTTCATTCATAGGTGTAGACGTGGAACGCTAACATTTATCATGAGTCTTAAAATGAAATTCTGCAGTTTACAAAACATCGCAATAAAAATGTATGACTATTTTTGCAAAGAGGCTAAACGAGGAAGATTATTTCATTCTTTAGAAAACCCTGAGAATAGGACAAGACACATTTTGGATTTATCTAAACGGTCATTTAATCGCTGGATTGAAGCACGTGAACGTCAATGTTCCAAATATACAAAATCACAAGGAAGAGCAAAAATGTTGGATAATTTCGACAGTGAACTTATTAGAAGTGAAATTCGCAAAATGTTGGGTATGAATGAAACTGTTACAATAAGAAAATTAAAAGTATCGCTGAAAAAGAACAACAGTATTGAAATATCAAAGTCTACATTATGGAGGAATGTGAAAGCTGCAGGCTTTACATTCAGAAAGTATTCCAATCGACGAAACATCATCTGTGAGAAGCCACATATAATAGTCATGAGAAGCAAGTACTTACGTAAAGTAAAAGAGGTGCGCAAGCAAGGTTATGATATTGTGTACTTGGATGAAACATGGATCAATGCTCACCACACTAACCAAAGGGAATGGCAGTCATCAGATGGAAAGATTAAGAGATTAATACCTAGCAGCAAAGGACAGCGCTTGATAATTGCTCATGCAGGTAGTCGACAACATGGACTAATACAGAATGCAGAGCTCATTTTTCTTTCAAAATCCATAGACAATCGGGATTATCACTCTGGGATGAATGGTCACATATTTAGACATTGGATTGAAAATTCTGTTCTCCCATCACTAGATCGACCATCTTGTCTAATAATGGACAATGCAGCGTACCACAACATTGTTGCACTTGAAGATAAAGTCCCGACGTCATCCAGTACAAAAGATGCTATTAAGATATGGCTCACAAAGGAGCACATACAATTTAATAACATGTACTTAAAACCTGAATTACTATCTCTAGTAAAGCAAAAACAGAGGACAAAGATTTTTCAAATAGATAAGATTATCCAAGAGCACGGTCATATAAGTTTGAGGCTGCCACCTTACCATGCTCATTTAAATCCAATAGAACTAATCTGGGCAAAATTAAAAGGACAAGTGGCAGATGAAAATACACCATTCAAAATATGCGATGTAAAGACTCTTGCTAATCTCGCTTTATTAAATATAGACAAAGATTATTGGGCTAAATGTGAAGACCACGTCTTAAAACAGGAAGAGGAATATTGGAAAAATGATGGTTTGTGGAATGTTCAACCCCAAACAGTTATTAATCTTTTAGACTCGTCTGATTCAGAATGAAAGTATATAGCCCCCACAATGTTGGCCCCTATATTACCTTAAATTATTTCAACAAACGGTCCTTTTCAGGACCACACAACTATAAAAATTGACATACAGGTATACCTTGATATTATCGTCCGTCCTCGAACTGAGCAGACAATAATTATCCTGGTGTTTTGTTTTATCCAGTTATTTCCCCATTACGGCCACGCCTTTACCTAGTGAAAATTAATCGTAGACCAGCAACTACGGTAATTTCTATTCTTTAGGGCTTCACAATTTACAATTTTGACAAACATCAAAGAAATATCGCCGCTTTAAGAAAACTGCAGCTGCAAGATATTTGTTAAATATACATTTAAAGGGTCTTTTGCATTCTAATAACATTTGGAAAATTTCAAAAGTATTTAACAAACGGTTAGAGAGTAATAGCGTTTTGAAGTTGGGCATATGTTTTGAAACGAGCTATAGAGGACTCTGGGAAGGTGAGGAATGCCTCTTCACATCGTGAGTTTCGATGCTTAAATCTACACTATCCAGGAGTTTCCGAACACTTCTGGATAGGCGGCCGAGCACATATGGATGAAAACTCTTGTGCTAAGATGCTGATTCAAGTTTCGTACATTGCCTTTATCTTCCCTTGCTACAATGTATCATTAATATACCTTGAATAATGAAAAAAAAGCAATGAATACATATCACAAGATTTAAAACGAAATTAAAAAGAACTGGCTTATTAATACCTTTCTACAGAGAAAATTAAAATACTATGGCCAGGTCAAAAGACAGAGCGGGCTGCAAAGAACAATAATGAAAGTCATGGTTCCTGGACCTCATCAGCACACGCCAAAAAGACATAAGGCGAAACCGCACGGAAAGTGAACACAGGCACCTGTTCTCCATCATACCTATATATATATATATACCAATACACGTTCTTTATTATTCTTAGATCTTTGCTGTCAACGTTTATGCTTTCTAAAATTGTAATTATTTTCTGTTGCTTTATTTTGTCAAATGCTTTGATATATTCTATAATACATAGGTAATATATCTGTTTTCACCTCTATAGCTCTTTCTACTTGATCTTATAATGTATAAAGCATTGCTTGTTCCTTTACCTCCAACAAAACCACACTGTTCACCGCTGATTTCTGGACTGATTTTGTTTCGCATGATGATTCTTAGTAATATCTTAGTCATGTGACTCGTAAGGCTTATTGTGCGATGATCATCTCATTCAATCGCACCCGATTTCTTTGGTATGGCTATGGATATTGATTTGAGCATGTCGTCTGGTATATATCCGCTGTTGTAGATATCATTCAATATTTTTGTTATTATTTCCATTCCAAAATCACCCATGGCTTCAATCTCTTCTTTAGTTATATTATCTGGCCCAGGAGCTTTGCCTGCTTTCATATTGTGCAAGGCATCTTCCACTTCTTCTCTGAGTATTTCTGGTCCTTCTCCATTATCCTTAACATTTACTTCCGTTCGTTCATCATTATAAAGATCTTTAATGTATTCTGTCCATCGTTGCTTTATGTTTTCTTGATCAATCAACACTTCTACTTCCTTTGATCTTAAACATCCAGTTTTTTATTGCGTTTTTCATTCGGTTAATTCTTCAATTTGTTTGTATATAGCTTTGACATCTCCTTTTTGTTGCATTTCAATCTCTTTCCATGTCTGTTTTAGCCATGCTTCTTTTGTTTCATTGTATTTTACTACAATTTCTTTATTTAACCTCTTATACTCATCTTTATTTTCTTCATTTCGTCTTCTTGTATCCATTAGCTGCAAAATGTCATCTGTCATCCCTTTTTCTTTCTTGAATTTGTCCTCACTCGTGGTATGAACTCTTTTGATGTTTGTTGCATTGATCCTTTTAGCATTTTCCAATATTTCTTGTGGACTCTGAAACATTTCCAGCTACTTACAAGATAATAAATGAATAAATCAATCAATACACGAATAAAGCATCGGAGATTTTGAGATGGCGCTTTTCCGCAAAATGCAAAGTCTGAGAATGTTCTTAAAAGTTAATAGAAAATTCTTCTGTTGCTTCTGCCTTTCAGTTCCTTGTGGAGCATAGGTCTTCAACAAACACTTTCCAAGTTGTTCTGTTTCTTGCCATTATTTTAAGATCATTCCATGTCTTTCCCATCATCTTCATCTCTCCTTCTATCTGTCGTCTCCAAGAATTCTTTGGTCTTCCTGTTTGTCTGTTTCCCTGGGGATTTCAAAAAAGGGCCTGTTGTGTAATACTCTCAGTTGGCTTCCGCAGTGTGTGTCCTATCCAGCGCCATCGTATACGATGTATCTCTTTATCCTCTGGTACTTGACTGGTACATTTCCATATTTCTATGGAAACAAATTAAGACTGGACAAGTGAAATGATTTTGGCAAAACAACAATACAATATTTCATGTCGACTCTGAAACATCTCGGGCTAGTTAGAAGAAAATGAATGAATAAATAAATCAACACACAAATAGGGCGGCGGAGATTTTGAAATGGACAGAGTGCTGCTCTCCCTGACGGCGTCATTTTGCACCACTAAAAAGACTGGTCGGGGGTCGCTGCCTCCAAGTTGTTTCCCAACAATACGTGTGATATTCCAATCCAGGTCTAGTGAATGGAAAACAAGGTCTGGTGTAGATGTGGTATGCCATGATCTGGAGTAGAATGTTTGTGGATCTGTTGTCTGGTTTAATAGTATGAGCCCATTGTCATCCTGCCAATTTTCAAGTTCTTCACCCCTCATGTCCATATGTTCATAGCCCCATCTCTGTGAATGGCTGTTAAAGTCTCCACATGCAATTATTCTTTCTTTTAATGTAATTGTGTCTAGTGCTAGTGGGCGGTCACTCGGACAGTAGTAGTTAAGTAGATGGAAGTCTGTATTTCTGTCCTGAGTGCAGTATTTGATATTCCGCCACTTCCATATACACTTCAATCTGACATGCATTGATGTTGTTCTTTACAAGTGTCAATATTCCGCCCTTTTGTCTGTTTTTTTTCTGTCAGACGGGAGCACTGATACCCCCTAATCTTCAAGGTTATGTCGTTGTTTAGATGGGTTTCCTGTAAACAGCATATGCTTACTTGTTCTTAATGCAGGATATTTTCTAATTCTATCTTTTTACTGTACCCATCTCTTTTGCTGTTGATGCCTTCAGCATTTCAGTGCATTATTTTGAGTGGTCTTATTTTGGATTGGTCAGTAGCTCTATTCTCTCGCTCCCTGACTCCACAGAGCGGTTGAGAAGGACATCCAGTTATAGAGGTTGGGCACTTTCAAGGCTGAGGGCCCGGCGCTGCACCTGCCTGAGTATCCATCACAGGGCGAGTGCCATATCGATTTGCGATTATAGACATACTTCCCATTGGCGTGAGTGCGTGGCATCCTGATTGTTGTAGTGCGCCTTTTGGCTGGTTGCCTCCGACTTCAGCACTTAAACTTGCTAGAGCAGACTGTGGTCTTGCTCGGGTGTAGGAAGGCCTGGTCAGTCTTGGTTTTCAGTCCCTGGTGACTGTTAAGCCCCATCCCCACGACAAGGAGCTGGCCTTGATGAGGACCCCTGGCATACCTCGGCTTCCACATACTTCGAGGTTTAAGTAAATGCTGAAAGGAAGAACCTGCTGATGAAAAGAAAATGTAATGTGGCAAGATGAAGCTACTAACTAATTACTGACCTGCAAAACTTCTGGTTAAGAAGACATAACATTATTATAAAGGTAAGGTTAAAAGCAGGATGACAGACTGCTGCATCTTCGTTTCTGCTGTATACACTTTTTGACATCAATTTTATTATTTAAAGAAATCATTATCATCATCGTTTGAGTGCCGTCTCCCCATCGAAGGTTGACTACCATGGAGCGCCATTCTGTTCTGTCTCTTTCTTTGATAGTGCAGGTTCTGATAGGCTGAATTGTCCATCATTTGATGTTACTCGTCTACTTAGTCTTGGTCTTCCTCTGCCTCTTTTACCTTGTATTTTTCCATCCAAGATTGCTTTTAGTAGGCTATTGTGTCTTTTTTTAATTTAAAGAAAGCGCACAACATGAAAATTAACATCAACAAAATAGTAGTCATGAATGGCCGCCAAAAATAAACAGAACATCAACATAACTATAGAAGGCAGGCAACTAAAACAAGTAGAGGAATTTATATACCTATGAAGTTTAATGACAAATAATAATTCACAAACAGCAGAGATAGACTCAAGATGCATCAAAGCTTGTCAAATCATTGGACAGTTATTACCACTATTGTCCAACAAGGAAATAACTCTGCAATACAATCTTCATCCCAACGTTGTGATACCAATGCCAGTCCTGGATCCTAGATGGAAGAACAATAAGAAAAATAACCTCTACTGAGATTAAATGTGTCAGACGAATGACAGGAAACAGTCTAAGAGATTAGATCAGAAATGAAGAACTAAAAAAAAATTCTAGGAATAGCCCCCGCCATATAATATATGAAGATACAACAGATAAAATGGTTTGGCCATTTGGCACATCAAATCATTGTTGATAATAGCTCCATACAAAATGTCCAAGATATGGCACTGGTAATGGCTTTAATGCGCTCCCTGATCATCATATTTAGGACATTTCTGTAACAGGTGCTCAGCAGTGAAAGTCATCAATTACATACATCAAATAGTTAAATCTGTAGGGTATTAAAATTATGAAACTTGAAACTGTCTGTTCGGGGTTTAACAATTATTGGTTTGTTATTCTGTGCTGACCCAGCAGGTGGCCTCACGACTAAAGTAGACTTGTCGATTCTGCAGGTGGCCTCACGACTAAAGTAGACTTGTCGATTCTGCAGGGGGCCTCACGACTAAAGTAGACTTGTCGATTCTGCAGGTGGCCTCACGACTAAAGTAGACTTGTCGATTCTGCAGGTGGCATCACGACTAAAGAAGACTTGTCGATTCTGCAGGTGGCCTCACGACTAAAGTAGACATGTCGATTTTGCAGGCGGCCTCACGACTAAAGTAGACTTGTCGATTCTGCATGTGGCCTCACGACTAAAGTAGACTTGTCGATTCTCAAACACAAATAGTGGCATAAGAATAGTGATTTGATGGAACGAAAAGAAAACAAACGATGAAGATTTAAAACGACTAAAAATGAAAAGAGAACTACTAAATGCAATTCGAAAAAGACAAATGCGATTTTATTTAGGCCATGTTAAAAGACACAACAGCCTACTAATCTTGGAGGGGGAAATAAAAGGGAAAAGAGGCAGAGGCAGACCAAGACTAACACGGACGAGTAACATCAAAAGATGGACAAGTCAGTTTATGACAACCTGCACCATCAAAGCAAGAGACAGAGCAGAATGGCGCTCCATGGTAACCAACCTTCGTTCCGGAGATGTCACTCGATGATGATGAGTATAGTGAGTCTAATACATGGACGCACAACTGGCAGCTTTTCTATCCTTTCTTGATTTCCACAGTTCTTCTGGAGATGTTTATACCCATCAGTTTAGAGAGGAGTATAAAACTAGGTCTTCTATATCAACATGACTCTACATAGTTATAATTATTCAAAGTCCCCGTTATCACTGCAAACGAACTAAAATCCATAATTGCTTAACCGTCCGTGCCAGTGGAATCACCCGAATTAACATCTCGTCTCAATGAAGGATCCAAACAAAGAAAGGCAGCTGCAGTCCCCATAATAACAGCTACAACACACGCCAAAAGACACAAGACAAGAAACACCGAAAGTGAACGCAGCTGAATCGTCATTCATCGTAAACGATCGGAATATCGAAACACGATCCGGATAAAAAAAACAAAAAACAGCGATGTGCACAGAGCACTAAATTCAGTAGCCCCGGCAGCAAGCCGGACTTGGAATATGAGGAAACTGAAACAAGGAACACTTTTCAGTCACAGCCTCAACAGTTCCTGTCGCATATCCGCCATATTGACCGGAAGTCCTATATGTAAATATACTGCCTCTGACTGGGCAACAAGCTTATCATTACGTTCGGCAATCTGCTGTGGCGCAAAATTGAGAAGGGCTACATATCTACATAGGTGATAGAAGAAGTGAAGCGATGTCTTCATCAGTTTTGGTTCGCCAACAAATTGAAGGTTGTGGTACATCGCGGACACCTTGGACAGTGACGTCAGTTGACAAATTAATTGAATAAAAAGCCATCGGTCGGTGTGTTCCATTAACTGATGTAATCTCGTTGGCTATTACAGCTATCCTGGTTTCTTAGATCTCACTTGTGAGTTTTACAGTTTCCGTCCATCCAAACAAGTAAATGATCTTTTAAATTGTATAACAGCAGCGATGTCACAGTAATTAATATTACTTACATAATAATTTGTATTTTGTGTTTTATATATATATATATATATATATATATATATATATATATATATATATATATATATATATATATATGGCCCTTTTCGTCTGTCAGACGGTTTAGTGGTGCCTATTGTGTTTTTTGAGGTTTTGTTTTTATCGAACAGCTTCTATCGTGGCTAATTCTACCAAATTTTGACAAACAAACTCGGCCATAGAATGAACAAGTCAGGTCAACTGATCCACAGGGTTTTCTATCTATTTTTAAATTCAGTCTTTTCTCTTCCATGTTGTGCATAGTACATGATCAGATGATGTTAGGTCATTTCTTATACATACTCTCCATGATGTGCGATCTATTGCCTGATGTTCCAAGTCATTTTCAGATATAGAGAAATCATTCAGAGATGATTTACAGATATCTCTATACTAGGCCGAAACGTCTTAGCAGAACCTTGCATTCACCACAGCCCATCTGAAAGAATATCTGTTCATTATCAGATAAAAAAATATGGACTAGATATGAATATAAAAAAGACTAAAACTATGATCATAAACAAAGAAAATTCTCAAGACCTACAATTAAATATCAAAGTTGAAGGAATACATCTAGAGACAGTCCAGAGCTACAACTACCTGGGACATACTATAACCAGTGATGGAAAATGTACAACTGAAATAAATAAAAGAATAGAAATGACAAAAAGTAATTTCAATGCCATGAAAAATATACTAACATCAAAACAAATAACACCAGGGCTGAAACTAAGAATAGCAAAACTCCATGGTAGCCAACCTTCGATGCGGAGAGGGCACTCAATGATGATGATGACCAGATTACCCACTTTTGCTGTCTTATTTAAGGTTTCTTTGATGTCTTGAAACCACCTTCTTCATGGCCTGCTACTGTCTCGCTTTCTTCGAACCATGCCTTCGATTATTGTTCATTCAAGCTTGTGCTGTCTGTTGACGTGCCATGACTATTGTAACTTCCTCTGAATGATGTTGTCTGTAAGCCAGTTCTTTTCAATGTTCAAGTCTTTTAATATATCTTAATTGCTCTTTTTCATTTTTCGTATCCTAAGTATTTTCTGTAGCATTTTGTTAGAAAAGGGAGCCACGATAGCTCAGTGGTTGAACTATAAGAACAATGAACTACAAAGGAGTCGGGTTCGATCCTGATCGATGGCTACCGGGTTCACCCAGCCTTAAATGGGTAACTTTTTTTGGGGGGGAGGGGTGGGGAAAAGAAATAAAATTTACGCACGGGCGTAATACTGACCACATTACCCGAAAAATCACGTGCTGAAGATCCATAAAACTCAGGTCCCTCACATCATATTCCCTATATGGCACTAGGCGTGACGGGGCTCTTTACTTTATTAGGGAAAACATGTTTTCTTCGTTGTTGTTTGCGAGATTGTCCATTATTTACAACCGTAGAATGTATTATTTTTGGCTATCATGATTTCTTTGTCTACAATCAGTAGTTGAAAACAGATGGAAGTCCAAAGAAATGAGGCTAAATACTAAAACAAAAATTTTCAACTCCAATGTTAAGTCAGTCTTATTATATGGCTGTGAAACATGGAGAACAACAAAATTGACAATCATGAAGATACAGACTTTCATTAATGTATGCTTACGCAGAATAAAAGGATGAAAATAGGATAAAATCACCAACATAGAGTTATGGAAATGTACCAGTCAAATACCAATGGATAAAGAGATACAGCGAAGACGATGGCGCTGATAGGACACACACTGCGGATGTCAACTGAGAGTATTACACAACATACCCTTTTTCTGGAATCCCCAAGGAAAAAAGACAAAGAGGACAACCAAGGAATTCTTAGAGAAGATAGATGGAAGCAGAGATGAAGATGATAGGGAAGATATGGAATGATCTTAAAAGAATGGCAAGAAACAGAATGACTTGTAAAGTGTTTGTTGAAGACCTATGCTCCACTGGGAGCTGAAATGTAGAAGAAAAGAAAAGCACTTTAAATCAAGATCATCATCATCGTCGTGTGCCCTCTCCGCAACGAAGGTTGGCTACCATGGATCGCCATTCTACTCTGTTTCTTGCTTTGATGGTGCAGGCTGACATAGATTGACTTGTCCATCTTTTGATGTTACTCGTCCATGTTAGTCTTGGTCTGCCTCTGCCTCTTTTGCCTTGTATTTTTCCTTCCAATATTACTTTTAGTAGGCTGTTGTGTCTTTTAACATGCCTCAAAAATTTAATTTGTCTTATCTTAATTGTGTTCAGCAGTTCTCTTTTTATTTTCAGTTGTTTTAAAACTTCATCGTTTGTTATCTATTGTTTCCATCTAATTCTACCGATTCTTCTATAAATCCACATTTCAAAGGCTTAAATTTTCTGTTCTGTTTTCTTGTCTAATGTCCATGTTTTTGCACCATATATGAATATTGAGAAGATGTAACATTTTGCCATTCTTAGTTTCAGCCCTGCTGATATTTAAATCAAGATATGCACAGAAAAATTCCCCCAATAATGGAAGAAATCATAAACGATGTTAGGCGTAATTCAAGTCTGCCTTTATGTTCATTCTCAAAGCATTGAATGTCAACATTGTTCAGAATTAAAACATGAGCTTCACAATTTCAATTTAAAAAAAACAATTAAGAAAAATGGGAAGGACACAACTACAAAACATTAGAGAGAATAACTGAAAGACACTCTGAGAATTACAATTAAAGACGGTTACAAGATGTAGTGTATCAACTATTACTAAGTGACTTATAGTTGACTGTATCAAATACCAGTATTACTTAGTGACTCATTGCTGGTTGTATCACATACCAGTATTACTAAGTAACTCATAGTTGGTTGTGTCAATTAACAATATTACTAAGTAACAAATACCTGGTTGCATCAAGTACCAATATTACTAAGTGACTTATATTTGGTTGTATCAAATACTAGTATTACTAAATGACTCATAGCGGGATGTATCAATTACCAGTATTACCAAATAACTCATAGTTGGTTGTATCAAATACCAATATTACTAAGTGACCCAGAGCTGGATGTACCAAATACCATTATTACTCAGTGACTAAAAGCTGGCTCTACCAAATAGCAGTTTTACTAAGTGACTCATAGCTGTCTGCACCAAATACCAGTTTTACTAAGTGACTCATAGCTGATTTCTGGACATCAAACTGACAAATATTCTACTTTATTTCATCTGAGAGACCCTGAAGGTACATCTAGATACATCTAAGAGATACATCTAGTTGACATGGACATGCGATTAATATGTAATTTATACTGTGAGTAACTGCAATAATAAAATATAACAAAGAGAATTCTACACCCATTGATATAAAAAGAGGAGTAAGACAAGGATGCATCCTATCACCAAGCTTGTTCAATCTATACACTGAGCAAATCTTTAAAAACATCTCAGAGATGCCAGGCCTAAACATTAATGGAAAGATAATCAATTACCTAAGATATTCTGGCGATAATGAACTACTAGCAGACAATCCTAAAATCTACAATTACTTAATGAAATAAACATGACAAGCAAAAAATATGGACTAGATATGAATATTAAAAAGACTAAAACTATGGTCATAAACAAAGAAAATACTCAAAACCCACAAATGGATATCAAAATTGAAGGAATAGACCTGGAGACAGTTCAGAACTACAACTACCTTGGACATACTATAACCAGTGATGGAGAATGTACAACTGAAATAAACAAAAGAATAGGAATAGCAAAAGTAATTTTAATGTCATGGAAAATATAAAAAGATAAAAACAAATAACACCAGGATTAAAACTAAGAATAAAAAAAAAAGTAAAGTACCCCCGTCACGCCAAGTGGCGTATAGGGAATATGGTGTTAGTGACCATAAATTTTACAGACCCACGGCACATGATTTTTAGTATAATGTGGTCGGTATTACGCCCGTGCCGCTTTACTTTCCTAGAAAAAAATCCGGTACCCATTAAAGACTGGGTGAACCGGAAGCCGTCGGTTGGGATCAAATTCTACCTTTTGTCCTTTGATGGAAAGAAAAGAAAACAAACGTTGAAGTCTTTAAAAAAAACTAAAAATGAAAAGAAAACTACTAAACACAATTCAAACAAGACAAATGCGATTTTTGGACCATGTTAAAAGACACAACAGCCTACTAAAAGTAATAGTGGAGGGAAAAATACAAGGTAAAAGAGGCAGAGGCAGACCAAGACTAACATGGACGAGTAACATCAAAATATGGACAAATCAGCCTATGACCAACCTGCACCATCAAAGCAAGTGATAGAGTGGAACGGCGCATCATGGTAGTCAGCCTTCGTTGCGGAGATGGCACTCGATGATGTTGATATTGATGATGATGATGATGATGATGATGAGGCCCTGAAAGTATTTACTATTGCCTTACCAAGAAAGCATAATTCAAAGAGAAGCAAATCCATTTCAAAAAGGTGCACCGTCACGAACTCGGGTGTAAATCCATCATCATTAAGTATCAGGCTTGCTGGCGTAGGTGATGATGTATATCCACAATTTTCGATCTCGACATTTATTTATCATTTCTGTTGTTGACCTTCTGCCAAGCCATTCTCTTAAGCTGTCTGGTATATTTTTTCGTTGCTTCCCTCTTTCTCTTAGTCACCTCAATTTTCCCAGTTGTTACAATATATTCCAGTTGTTCTCTTCTCATTACATGGCCAAAAAATGATGATTGTCTCTTCCTAATATTGGAAATTACCTCTCTTTTTGCTTTGGCCTCTTTCAGAACGTTTTCATTACTCTTCTTAGCTGTCCATGGTATTCTCAATATTCTTCTGTAAAACCACATTTCCACAAACTCCAGTGTTTTTCTTGTCTGTTGTCCAATTGTCCATGACTCACATCCATATGTAAAGACTTGCTCTACATAACATTTAAGAACTCTTTTTGTTGTTTCTATTGTCAAAAATTGGATTGCATAGTATCTTCCTCATTTTTTGGAAAGCTGCTTTTGCCTGAGCCATTCTGTATCTCACCTCTGTTGTACATCTTCCGTCTGAGGTTAACAAAGTTCCCAAATATTTAAATTCATTTACCTGTTTTAATATTGTTCCACTTGGTGCAAATTACTAAGCTGTAAATAAACAGTATATTTCTCAGACTTACAATTGTTCATTCATTCGCCTTTACATAGTTAAGGATACGCGCCCACGCTAGTCTTTCTACTACAACGCCACTGCATGTATCTCAGCCTCATCGACCGGTGTCGGTAACTCTCAAAACACATTACACCCTCCCCTGAACACCATATGTAAATGACATTATTTGGAAAGTTTTTCTCAGAAACTTCAGATAAAGATTCAGTGGCTCTCCTCTCCCGTTGCTTTAAGAACACGATAGCCACTATACTTCCTTAGAGTTTCCTGTTCAGGGCCTCGGTTCTTTATTATCAATGTTGCTCGTCAGGACAACGATATGCCACCCATGTCTTCCCCTCCCGTGTGATCTACGACTTGAGGTATACAAGGATGCTCCTCTGCGTGGTATCTGTGGGCGAGAAATCCTAGCTGTTGGTCTTGAAAGTAGAGACACTTAGAAATGATCGTGGAATCGGTTCAGATAATAGTGTATCAGGTGAATCGAGATTTGATACCAACGTTAAGTATCTAAACGTGTATGCTTCTCAGAACTTGATATGTCATGTTTGATGTCTCTTGAGTGTTCTTTGGGCTTCTATAAAATGCTTATACACCGATATTTGTGGAACATATTTGACAAGAAATTGTAGATATGTGCCAGGAAAATTTAATTCAAAAGTCTGGGGTAATATCGGTTTTAAGCTATAGATAGTTTAATCGCAAATGATCGGGACAATTTAATTCAAAAGTCTGGAGTAATGTAGACTTTTAAGGTATAGATAGTTCCATAGCAAATGATCGGGACAATTTAATTCTAGACGCTGGGGTAATCTAGACCTTTATGGTAAAGATAGTTCCATAGGAAATGATCGGTACAATTTAATTCTGGACGCTGGGGTAATCTAGACCTTTAAGGTAAAGATAGTTCCATAGCAAATGATCGGTACAATTTAATTCTAGACGCTGAAGTAATCTAGACCTTTAAGGTAAAGATAGTTCCATAGCAAATGATCGGGACAATTTAATTCTAGAGCCTGGTGCAATGTAGTTTGGGTTCAGTGAAGGTTAACCATTGTAACAATTGTCGTTGGATAATTACACATCAGTGACGTCATTATACAAAACTTTCATGGAGTGAAGCGACCGGTTCCTGTCCTCCGTGCCTTTCATTGGCAGACAATATGTCTCTTACCCATTGTTTGATGGAAGAACACAAATTTGGAGTAACGAAGAGAGGAGTGAAAAGGATGAATAATATCCGGGTAATTATCACGGTTGAGATGAAAATATTATGAAGGAATGTTCGTTCATGCGTGGACTGCACATGTTAATTAGTGCATTCGCATCTCCATTTATGATCTTCACGTAAAGAGAAATAAATACTTAATGATGTAAATTGAAAGTGATACAAATACATGTCCATAATGTAATAAAAATCAGCGAAGAATAGATAAAATCTATGAATAAACGCTTTGCATTGACATTATATCTGGATTTCAGAGATAAAAATAGTAACCTCAGATGGTAGATGTACAACAGGGGTAAAGGTACGAGACTTGAATCGGCGTCTTAGCACGTGAATTATCACCCATATGTGCTCGGCAGCCTATCCAGAAATGTTCGGAGATTTCTGGATAGTGTCGCCTCAAGCATCGAAACTCACGATCCGAGGCGACATTCCTCACCTTCCCAGGGTAATACCTTGGTACCCATTTCTGCCAACGGCTGGGTCGACCGTGGGGGTATTTTTTTTTCCAACCACGAGTACAACTCACGCTGCTTCCAGCGGGAATCGAAGGCGGGTTGCCCGAACGTCGGTAGTCCAGTCGGGTGGTTTTCCCAACTAGGCTACCGAGGCCCCCAGAGGTGAGATGCATAATGGCTCAGTCAAAAGCAGCCTTCCAAAAAAATGAGGAAGATACTATGCAATCCATGTTTGACATTAGAAGCAAGTAAAAAAGAGTTCTTAAATGATATGTAGAGACAGTCTTAACATATGGATGTGAAACTTGGACAATAGGACAGCAGATAAGAAAATCATTGGAGGCTGTAGAAATGTGGTTTCATAGAAAAATGCTGAGAATACCATGAACATGCAAAGAAGAGAAATGAAAACGTTTTGAAATAGGCCTAAGCAAATAGAGAGCTATATTCCAAAATTAGGAAGAAACAATCATCATTTTTTGGCGATGTTGTTAGGAGGGAAGAGATGGAATATATTGTGACAACAAGGAAACTTGAGGGATGAAGCGGTTGAAGAAAGCAAATAGAAAATATACTAGACAGCTTAAGAGCATGACTTGGCAGAAGGTCAACAGCAACAAACATAAATAACTGTCGATATCAAGAGTTGTGGAGAGACATGACCTACACCAGCAGGCACGGTACTTGATGATAGTGATTATTGTTGATGACAACAGGCAAATTTATTTAAAAAAATGATAAACAAATAATGTAATTCCGAAGAATAAATAATAACATGCAATATACATACATGAACATCAGAATAAAATAGACAAAAAAACATTAGATCTGTATTTGCGATAGCTCAGTGGTTAGTGAACTGGACTACCACGGACAAGGGGGTAGGGTTCGATCCCAACCGACGGCTTCCGGGTTCACCTAGCCTTAAATGGGTACCGGATTTTTTTCTGGGAAAGTAAAGCAGCACGGGCGTAATACTGACCACATTACCCCAAAATCATGTGCTGAAGGTCTGTAAAATATAGGGTCACTAACATCATATTTCCCTATACGCCACTTGGGGTGACGGGGGTACTTTACTTTTTTTTTTTTACAAGGATTGAATCATGTCAGAGACTCATATCTGACTGTTTACTTCAGGAACAAGGTACACAGCTGTTCAAGATCATACTCCACCCTCCACCGTGGTGTCCATGAAAACAGACTAACCACACTGTGGGGATAAAAGAGTGTACTGAAAATGCCTATCTTGAAGTCGGATATGTTGGGCTTACGGCTCTGTATATGACATATAGCTGTAAAGAATAGCACATCGTATACAAGTTCCATTCAGGTCTGTTAGAGAGCGGACAATAAAGAGTAGTACATTTTTTTTTTAGATTTAGAGTAACATAAGAGTAACAATACGCACATATTCACATACTCTCATGTGCGAAAGCATATATATATATATATTCTATCTATCTATCCATCCATCCATCCATCCATTCATCCATTTATCCGTCCATCCGTCCATCCGTCCGTCCGTCCGTCCGTCCGTCTGTCGGTCGATCTATCTATCTATCTATCTATCTATCTATCTATCTATCTATCTATCTATCTATCTATCTATCTATCTATCTATCTATCTATCTATCTATCTATCTATCTATCTATCTATCTATCTATCTATCTATCTATCTATCTATCTATCTATCTATCTATCTATCTATCTATCTATCTATCTATCTATCTATCTATCTATCTATCTATCTATCTATCTATCTATCTATCTATCTATCTATCTGTCTATCTGTCTGTCTGTCTGTCTGTCTGTCTGTCTGTCTGTCTGTCTGTCTGTCTGTCTGTCTGTCTGTCTGTCTGTCTGTCTGTCTGTCTGTCTGTCTGTCTGTCTGTCCGTCTGTCCGTCTGTCCGTCTGTCCGTCCATCCGTCCGTCCGTCCGTCCGTCTGTCTGTCTGTCTGTCTGTCTATCTATCGTCCTTTCGAGCTGAAAACGGCACATTGGGGAGAACCACAATCTCAAAAACAGAAACCTTGCATGCCAAAATGGCACATATTGCAGAGATCACTGCTCTAAAATCTATGGCTCTGTTTCCAAAACAATACTTTTTACAATGAAAACTTGTCAAGCCATCGATCAACCTCCTTAGTCGCCTCTTGCGACATGCCTGGAAGGTCACAGTGTCACTATTCTTTACTTCCCTCATTATAAGGCCCCGTTAACACACGGGAATTTATACAAATTACTAATTTTTGTTTTCCATTGTCATGTTGTTGTGTAAAGCCATTTGTAAAATGTTGTGTTCATACCTATTATTTTGTGTTCTTTGTCGCTGTTTGTGGCTATTATCTATTTTAAATATGTTTTTCTCTTCATACTTGTGCCTACTGTTTTTGTCTATGTTTCTACCTAATATTTGTTGCGTTTTAAGTTATTTTTGTCGTTTTTATTAATTTTTTTTGTGTCTGTTATTTTTTTGTTACCGCCACTCAATTATGCCCGAGCACTCTTGTGTACACACGGCTGTTTGTTTTCCTCTCAATGTGGTATTTTAGTTCTAATCTTGGAATCTTTCCAGCCTTTATAGATAAAGATATCTTTTAGTCTAGTACAATCTACTCATTCTTAAAATTGATGCTTTATAGAAGTGGTTTCATTTTGTGATACCACACACGCACACAAAAATAGATTCTTAGTAAAAGGTAAATATTTTAAATTATATTTGAGTAGTTAATGATCGTAAGCCAGAATAACATTTTAAAAATTGGCAAATCTGAGAATTTCGGGTGATTCAATATTCAATTTTTAATAATGCAGTTTTTTTCCTACACAGAAAGAGAGACAGAGAGAGACAGTGCGATATACCGAAAGAGACACGGAGAGAGACAGAGAGAGACAGAAAGGGAGAGACAAGGAGACAGAGAGAGAAACTGAGAGAGACAGAGATTAAGAGAGTGACAGAGAGAGATAGGGGAGACAAAAAGAGATAGATAGAGACAGAGAGATAGAGGGAGATAGAGGGAGACAAAAAGAGATAGAGAGAGACAGAGAGAGAGAGCTTAGATTTATCTCAGAATTTAAATTATTCAAAGTATTCAAAATTTGAATTCTGCAAGGAATCCAAATAAATAAATCTCATTCCAAAATAAAATATATAAATTACTATAAATAATACATTTCACTTGTCATAGTATTCTACAATAGCTAAGGCGGATTCATACATTGTACATAGTAGCTATAGATGAAATCGAATCTTGGACAGTAGACAATAAAATGAAATGACGATTTGAGGCCACAGAGATGGGATTTTTCAGAAGAATGTAGAAAGTTCACTGGACAGCTAAAAAGATAAATGAGGAAACTCTCAGAGGCCAACACTAAAAGGGAGCTACTAAAAAAACATCAGAAAGAAACAATCAACATTTGTCGGGCCCATCGTGAGAAGAGAAAAGTTGGAATACTTGGTTACAACTTGCAAAATAAAAGGAAAGATAGATCGCGGACGACAAATAGGGAAAATACTGGATAACTTAGTGTCATGGCATGGAAAACGGCAAAACAAAAGAATTAATACAATGCACTGTAGATAGAAGGGAGCCGCGATAGCTCAGTGGTTAGTGAACTGTACTACAGCGGACAAGAGGTAGGGTTCCCAAACGACGGTTTCCGGGTTCACCCAACCTTAAATGGGTACCGGATTTTTCTGGGAAAGTAAAGCGACACGGGAATAATACCGATCACATTACCTCAAAAATCATGTGCCGAAGGTCTATAAAAATTATAGTCACTAACACCATATTCCCTATACGCCACTTGATGTGACGGGGCACTTTACTTTTTTTTTTTTTAAAACTGTAGATAGAAGATTGTGAAAGGACATAATCGCCTACGCCAACCGGTATGGCACATGACGATGATGCTGATGAGTAGCTATAGAACAAACATCACACATTACTTATATAACAAATATTAATCGCACTTGTTTTGAGACGGATGTTTTATATATAATTCAGGTTTAAATGGTGTAAGAGAAAATCTTAATTACAAAATTGTATTAGATCTCTTCAACCTACACCACCAAAACAAAAGACAGAGCAGAATGGCGCTCCATGGTAGCCAACCTTCGTTGCTGCGGAGATAGCACTCGATGATGATGATGATGATGATGATTATGTTTCTTGATTTGGATACTTCCAGCTCCGTTAGTTTTTTTTTTTTTTTTTATAGGGCCCGTGGTGTTTTTCGCCACATATCTCCTCTATTCGATCTTATCAAGTGAATCTATATCTGCCAATATAGCTTCTCTTATCAGTGTTCTTTTCTGTGTCTCTCTGTTCTGACTATTTTTCTGTATCCTCAGATTTCCCATATAAAAACCTGTTTTGAAATACTTTTGTTGTTTCGTCTCACTCAATACATGTCCGACATGTGTGTACCTTCTCTTCCTAATGGTAGATTATATCACTGCAGTATATATCTATTTCTTGGACTTAGCCTGGTTAGTCGGGAGCCGCGATAGCTCAGTGGTTAGTGAACTGGACTACAAAGGACCAGAGGTAGGGTTCGATCCCAACCGACGGCTTCCGGGTTCACCCAGCTTTAAATGGGTACCGGATTTCTTAATGGGAAAGTAAAGCAGTGATCTCTACAATATGCGCCATTTTGGCACGCAAGGTTTCTGTCTTTGAGATTGTGGTGCTGGCCTATGTGCCGTCTTCGGCTCGAAAGGACAATAGATAGATAGATAGATAGATAGACAGACAGACAGACAGACAGACAGACAGATAGATAGATAGATAGATAGATAGATAGATAGATAGATAGATAGATAGATAGATAGATAGATAGATAGATAGATAGATAGATAGATAGATAGATAGATAGATAGATAGATAGATAGATAGATAGATAGATAGATAGATAGATAGATAGATAGATAGATAGATAGATAGATAGATAGATAGATAGATAGATAGATAGATAGATAGATAGATAGATAGATAGATAGCGACACGGGCGTAATACTGACCACATTACCCCAAAAACCATGTACTGTAAAATTAATAGTCACTAACACCATATTTAGACAATCATCATTTTTTGGCCACGTAATGAGAAGAGAACAACTGAAATATATTGTAACAACTGGAAAAATTGAGGGACGAAGAGATAGAGGGAAGCAGAGAGAAAAAATAGCAGACAGCTTAAGAGAATGGCTTGGCAGAAGGTCAACAACAGAAATGATAAATAGCTGCCGAGATCGAAAATTGTGGAGAGACATGATCACCTACGCCAGTAGGCACGTTACTTAATGATGATGAACACCATATTCCCTATACCTCATTTGGCGTGACCGGGGTACTTTACTTTTTGTTTTACCATAGTTAGGGGCCTTTGAGAACACGTCTTGGACTAAAGCAACCCACAATACCTAAACAACGCCAATGTTTGTAGCCGTTTAACAGATTAACTAAACTTCATCTATATATTTATGAAACATTTACTTCACAGTTTATCTATCTGTAGCAACAGGTCCAGCTTATCTTATCCCTCATTATGTTGGTGAACGTTAGTTTTCCCACCGCTATTGTTGATCTTATACGCCGTTGTCGTGTTCGCAAAGGTAATTAACACTCAATTGTGAGAATTGATATTACAAGTGCGCTGTCGCTATGGTTTAACCATTGATATGAATAGATGAAGGCCAAATTGGTATCGTCTGCTTAGTGAGTTCGTACATGACTGATCAGACAGCTGTAAGACAAGAGAGAAACAATGTTATGTCCATTCCAAAGCTCATGCTGTAATACTCCTGTTCAAAATGCTGTAATGAAATAACCGTTTTGTTTTAATTGTTGAAATTCTGTATGTAAACTGTTTATTGTCATGACGTTATATATATAGAGTATATATATATATATATATATATATATATCATCATCATGTGCCATACCGGTTGGCGTTGTCGATCATGTCCTTACACAATCTTCTATCCACAGTGCATCGTATGAGTTCTGTTGTTGATTGTTTTCCATGCCATGACACCAAGATATCCAGTATTTTCTCTCTTTGTCGTCCGCGATCTCTATTTCCTTTTATCTTGCCAGTTGTAACCAAGTATTCCAACTTTCCTCTTCTCATGATGTGCACAAAAAATGTTGATTGCTTCTTTCTGATGTTTTTCAAGAGCTCCCTTTTTGTGTTGGCCTCTTTGAGAACTTTCTCATTGGTGTTTTTATCTGTCCAGGGAACTTTCAACATTCTTCTGAGAAATCCCATCTCTGTGGCCTTTAATCGTCTTTTCATTTGTTTGTCTATTGTCCATGATTCACTTCCATAGGTCAGAATTGGTTCCATCTAGCATCGATCTAAAAGTAAAAAAAGTAAAGTACCCCCGTTACGCCAAGTGGCGTTTAGGGAATATGGTGTTAGTGACCATAAATTTTACAGACCTTCAGCACATGATTTTTGGGGTAATGTGGTCGGTATTACGCCCGTACCGCTTTACTTTCCCAGAAAAAAATCCGGACCCATTAAAGGCTGGGTGAACAGGAAGCCGTCGGTTGGAATCGAACCCTACCTCTTGTCCTTTGTAGTCCAGTTCACTAACCACTGTGCTATCGCTGCTCCCAATTTTTTTTTTTTTAATACAGACGAGAAACGGAATCAACGGTTGGGTGAAATTGTAAAATAACAGTTACCGAGATTGATGAAGAATAGTTTGTTAATGGAACTTTTCATGTTTTCATGAACCATAAAGTGGATTATCTTCTCTTCACACGGTGACCTTATGGTCAATCACAATCAACAATCAACATCATCCTGTGCCATATCCGTTTCGAAAGTTGGCTACCACGGAGCTCCATTTTATTCTTTTTATCTTGAATTCATTGTACACGCTATTATCGGTTCTCAGTCCCACCTTTTTAATGCTATCAATTCTCAAGCCCACCTTTTCATGTCATCAATTCTCAATCCCACCTTTTGATGTCATTAATCCTAAAGCCCACCTTTTGATGTAATCAATTCTAAAGCCCACCTTTTGATGTCATTAATTCTCAAGCCCACCTTTTGATGTCATCAATTCTCAAGCCCACCTTTTGATGTCATCACTTCTCAAGCCCACCTTTTGATGTCATCAATTGTCAAGGCCACCTTTTGATGTCATCAGTCCATTTTAGTCTTTGCCTGCCACTCCCACATTTATCCTGAATATTATATTCCAGTACGACTTTCCGGTTAGTTATTGTGTCTCTTAATGTGTCATAAATTGCATTTCCCTGTTTCAATTGTGCTAATATTTTTTTCTCCATTTGTATTTGCTGCGAAACTTCATTATACATTTTCTATTTCAGTATTCATACGATCAAATTAAGAGGTGCTCAAAACCTATAGAGACAATTAGACTCCCACTTTTCGAATGATTTTTAACTCCTACCCAATCCAGGTTATGGCTTAATAGTCTTATAATTATGGTTATGGTTAACCATAACCATAACCATAACCATAATTATAAGACTATTAAGCCATGACCTGTGATATCTGTACCATGATATCTGTAAATAAAATCTAAATGATTTCTTCATCTGTGAAAATGACTGGGAAAGTGATTACACATCATGGAGAGCGTGTATAAGGAATGGTACAACACCATTTGAGACTGTGCTAATGCAGAACTTAGAAGAGAAAAGACTAATGAAAAAGGATGGAAAACCCTGTGGATCAGTGGGCCTGACATCTTCATTCTGTGGCCGTGTGTGTTTGTCAAACATTGGTAGAATTAGCCACGAGAGAAGTTGCTCGACAAAAACAAAACCTAAAAAAAAAAAATACACAATAGCCTCGTCTGACAAGACGAAAAGGGCCATATATACAATAGCTTCTACTAGACCGTCTGACAAGACGAAAAGGGCCATATATACAATAGCTTCTACTAGACCGTCTGACAAGATGAAAAGGGTCATATATACAATAGCCTCTACCGAATCGTCTGACAAGACGAAAAGAGAGCCATGACCCCTGAATTGTTGAATGTTCAAATCGAACTCTTCAATACTACTACACTCCGATTTTTTCATTTTTATAATTTACAGATATAACTCATTCAAATACAGACCTTTGGTTCTTTGGTTATGGAAGGCCCCTGTATCACTTCAAACGAATTAAAATCCATAATTGCTCAACCGCCCTTGCCAGTGGAATCATACAGACCTATTCCTATGTATCAATTTATATACCTTTTTTTTTTAAAGGCAACATCCAAAATTAAAGTTGATTTTGAATCCACAGCCATTAGTAAAACATCATTCACTGTTTTTGTTTTTTTCCTCGATTCGTACAGGACTTAATTTATTCAAGAAAACAGATCGCGCTTGTTGCCAGATTTCAGTACATTGTTTAACCAAGTAGCAGGAAATGTTAAATCCTATCTAGAAATATTTAAACTTGTAGCTCTGTGTTCATGGTTTCATCAAAATTCCAAGAAATCGTTTACTTTACGAAGTTGGTAGGTTAAAATTGTTAGACCTTGAAGCAAAATAGAACAATAAACTCAATTTTGTTTTAAACTTGTTTTAAGTTGTTGTTCTTTTTTTAATATTGTTTCGTGTTTGTTTTTTCTTTGTGTGTACATGTTGCTCCTAACGAAATTATCAAGGATAATAAACAAAAAAAAAAAAGGCACAATCAGAGATGAGATAAATATAAAAAAGCAAGCAGTAACAAGTCAACAAATATTTAATTAAAGGCTAAAAAAAAAAAACCACGCAAATGAACAAAGAGAACAAGTAAATAAACAGTGAGAGCCGTGACGGTAAATCCAACAGCGCGTTGAATGATTGGATAATTATTTCGATTTCTGGTCCGTATCACGTGTTACTTTCTAAAAATTTCTGTTGAATATTGCGGTACTGTTTTTCTCCAGAACTTCAACTGAACTATTCCTTCAACTGTGCGTGGATTGTGTTTAGTTGTTTCTGTCTTGCCACATGATCAAATGATTTAATTTGTTGTCTCGCGGTGCACTCTGCTGCGGGAGTGATTTTTACTGAATTGTGTTTTCTGATACATTAATTAGTTGAGGGCCGTAGCAACAGAAATGGCAATCACGAAGATACAGACTTTCATTAATGGATGTTTGAGCAAAATAAAAGAATGGAGATGGTAGGACACGATTACTAACTTAGAACTCTGGGGAAGTACCAGACAGACACAAGAGGACAAAGAGATGCCACAAAGGCAATGTGCTGGATAGGATATAAACTGCGGAAGCCAACTGAGTGTGTTAAATGACATCCCTCTTTCGGAATACTCAGAGGAGTAGACAAAGAGGGAGGCCAAAATATACTTCTAGCAGACAGATGGAAGAAGAGATGAAGAGGTTAGGGAAGACAGAAAAAAAATCCGGTACCCATTTAAGGCTAGGTGAACCCGGAAGCCGTCGGTTGGAATCGAACCCTACCCCTTGCTTTTGTAGTCTAGTTCAATAACCACTGAGCTATCGCGGCTCCCTGATACTTTTTTATGCTGCTTCTGATCTCTTTCAGTGTTTCAACAAATGCTTAAAGGAGTACCTGATTATTCTGCGAAAGAAAAGTGTACTGAAGCTATTCTATAATCATATTACTATAAAATATAATGTGCATAACCTTTACAAAGCGAGGACACTAAAACGTTATTGCTTTTACTCTACGACATAATCAGATGGGGCTCTTTCTTTTTCCTAATGTGTATGACCTTATTGGGAGCCGTGATAGCTCAGTGGTTAGTGAACTGGACTACAAAGGACAAGAGGCAGGGTTCGATCCCAACCGACGGCTTCCGGTTCACGCAGTCTTTTTTGGGTACTGGATTTTTTTTCTGGGAAAGTAAAGCGGCACGGACGTAATATCGACCACATTACCCCAAAAATCATGTGCTGAAGGTCTGTAAAATTTATGGTCACTAACACCATATTCCCTATACGCCACTTGGCGTGACGGGAGTACTTTACTTTTACTTTTATGACCTTATTAATTTACATTATGTAATTCTTCTTAGTGCAAAAAAAACAAACCCTCAATTTAGAAACAGAGGGCCTACCTAGAGAAACACTATCAAGAAGACTGAGGCGAGAAGCAATAATAGCCAGCATCAGCTCTGTAGGAAGTTTGAAAGACTCGGCCAGAACAGTGACGTGCGGCGAGGTACAAAACGAGTCATTAGCAACAATCTGATAGTACAGACCGTCGGACATTGAGAGTCTTGAATTTCTCATTTCAGATACGTTTTCAGCTCTGTAGGACAATAGACAGGCAGACAAGCAGGCAGACAAAAAGGTAGACAGGCAGACAGAGAGAGACAGACAGGCAGACAGACCGACAGATTTAAGATAGACAGGTAGACAGTTAGACAGGTAGGTAGATAGGTTGATAGACAAATAGACAGACAGACAGACAGACAGACAGACAGACAGACAGACAGACAGATAGATAGAGATAGATTGATAGATAGATAGACAGACAGACAGACAGACAGACAGACAGACAGACAGACAGACAGATAGATAGATAGATAGATAGATAGATAGATAGATAGATAGATAGATAGATAGATAGATAGATAGATAGATAGATAGATAGATAGATAGATAGATAGATAGATAGATAGATAGATAGATAGATAGATAGATAGATAGATAGATAGATAGATAGATAGATAGATGACACATTTTAATTATATAAGCACGGCTCTCTACGGGACTCTCTACACTCTACTGCAAAGCCTCACCTCTATAGCCTCAATGCACAGGATAAATTAAATTTGGCGGGAACATAATGTCCGTTGACAATTCCTGCCAGAAGTGATGCATATGTTTGCGTTGAACCCGCCATGTATATATAACTTGAGATTGGCAATTTCTGACTGCGACATGATGGCTACCTCTAGGTTTGACCGCGCAGAGATATGCTGCGAAGAGCGGTAAATCTACGTAGCGTTTCTCTTGAAATAGTTTTGTATTGCAATTAGCGGTTCTCAAACAGTGTCATTTAGAATTTTTCTTCAGAATTCCTCTACGGGGTGTCCAGATAAAAAGTCCTTGATTTAAATTAAATATGCAAGGAAATTCCCTTCATAATTCCTTTACAGAGTGTCCAGATTAGTCAGAATAGTCCTTGATTTAAAGTAGATATGCAAGGAAATTCCGTTCATAACTCCTCTACAGGGTGCCCAGATAAATAGTCCTTGATTTAAAGTTAATATGCAAGGAAATTCCCTTCATAAATCCTCTACAGTGTGTCCAGATAAATGGCCCTTGATTTAAAGTAGATATGCAAGGAAATTCCCTTCATAAATCCTCTACAGTGTGTCCAGATAAATGGCCCTTGATTTAAAGTAGATATGCAAGGAAGGAAATTCCCTTCATAATTCCTCTACAGGGTGTCCAGATAAATAGTCCTTGATTTAAAGTAGATATGCAAGGAAATTCCCTTTATAATTCCTCTACAGGGTGTACAGATAAATAGTCCTTGATTTAAAGTAAATATGCAAGCGCAACAGATGTAATGGTCACATCGAAGAAACAATCTTCAATGCTGTTCAATGTATAAATAAACGGGAGAAATGTAAAACATGTGCAAATCATTAATTATGTGGACACAATAATAATATCTGATGGAAGATGCACCACAGAAATATATATTTTTTTTAAAATACTTAATAGCTCAGGTCAAAATAGCATTTCAGAAAAGTAAAAACGTCTTGTGTAACAAGTCAATAGAAGTGAGAGAGACAGTTCATCGGTGCTATACAGAGCCAATACTGACCTATGGAAGCGAATCATGGACAGTAAACAAAACAAATGAAAAGACGATTAGAGTCCACTTAGATGATATTTCTCGGAAGAATGTTAAAAGTTCCCTCGATAGTTGAAAATACCAACGAGGACATTATGAAAGAGGTCAACACAAGAAGTGAAAAGTACAGTAAAGGTTTCCTCCCCTGCCATGCTAGCCGCATGGGGAACATGGTAATAGTGACCATATTTTTCTGTGACCGCGGCAAAATTTTGGGTAATGAAGTCGGTATTACGCCAGGCCGCCTTTGTTTCCCAGAATAATCTCTGGTACCAATTTTAGAGTCTGTGTAAGCCCTGGAGAATTGTTGGTCCAAAAAAACCACTTCTTGGGATTGAAGTTGGACCCTTCTGATCTTCTTCTACTTCAATCTCTCAGCTCCCTGTGGAGCATAGGTCCTCAACAAGCACTTCCAGCTCCCTGTGGAGTATAGGTCCTCAACAAGCACTTCCAGCTCCCTGTGGAGTATAGGTCCTCAACAAGCACTTCCAGCTCCCTGTGGAGTATAGGTCCTCAACAAGCACTTTCAGCTCCATGTGGAGTATAGGTCCTCAACAAACACTTTCAGCTCCCTGTGGAGTATAGGTCCTCAACAAACACTTTCAGCTCCCTGTGGAGTATAGGTCCTCAACAAACACTTTCACTCCCTGTGGAGTATAGGTCCTCAACAAACACTTTCAGCTCCCTGTGGAGTATAGGTCCTAAACAAACACTTTCAGCTCCCTGTGGAGCATAGGTCCTCAACAAACACGTTCAGCTCTCTGTGGAGCATAGGTCCTCAACAAACACTTTCAGCTCCCTGTGGAGTATAGGTCCTCAACAAACACCTTCCAAGTCGTTCTGTTTCTTGCCATTCTATTAAGATCATTCCATGTCTTCCCCATCATCTTCATCTCTGCTTCTATCTGTCTTCTCCAAGAATTCTTTGATCATCCTCATTGTCTTTTCCCTAGGAATTCCAAAAAAGGGCCTGTTGTGTAATACTCTCAGTTGCTTCCGCAGTGTTTGTTCCATCCAGCGCCATCGCCTTCGCTGTATCTCTTCATCCACTGGTAAAAAGTCCCCCACTTCCTGGGATTTAAGCTGGACACTTCTGATCAGGAAGCGATAAAATGAGCCACCCAGCCACCGAGGTTCCTCAACACATGAAGGGAGCTCCTAAACAACATGAGAAAGGAATAATCGATATTTTTCGGGCACATCATGAGAAAGGGAAAGTTGGAATCATCATCATCAAGTACCGGGTCTGTTGGCGTAGGTGATCATGTCTATCCACAACATTATATCACGACAGTTATTTATCATTTTTGTTATTGACCTTCTGCCAAACCATTCTCTTAAGCTGTCTGGTATCTTTTCTTTTTGCTTCCTCAATCTCTTCGTCCATCAATTTTCCCTGTTGTTACAATATATTCCAGTTGTTCTCTTCTCATTACATGGCAACAAAATGATGATTGTTTCTTCCTAATATTGCACATTAGGTCTCTTTTTGCTTTGGCCTCATTAAGAACGTTTTCGTTACTCTTCTTAGCTGTCCATGGTATTCTTAACATTCTTCTGTAAAACCACATTTCTACAGACTCTAGTGATTTCCATGTCTGTTGTCCCTGACTGGCTCTACATAACATTTAAAATTTCCTTTTCTTGTTTCTATTGTCAAAAATTGTTTGCATAGTATCTTCCTCGTTTTTTTGGAAAGCTGCTTTTGTCTGAACCATTCTGCATCTCACCTTTGTTGTACATCTTCCGTCTGAGGTTAACAAAGTTCCCAACTATTTAAAGTTGGAATACTTGGTTATAGCTGACAAAATAACGGGAAAGAGAGAAGATACTAGATAGCGTGGTACCATGGCATGGAGAATAGTTGACAACAAGAAGTGATACGATGCGCCGTATATCGAAAATTGTTGAGGAACATGATCGCCTACGCCAACCGGTATTGCACATGTTGATGATGATGGTAGAATTAAAACATTTAGGAACAGCCGAATAGATCTTAGCTACAGTTGCATTGTCTCAACAATTTTCATGTCTGGTATTAGTTGGTATCTCACACACATACACAATCGATGTGCGTCCCAGTCGTTACTCGGCAAATACCGATGTGATAATCTGGTTCTGACCAGATTCTCTGCAGCATATCCCACGAGAATGAGTTTTCAGCTCTCGTGATGTGCCCCTACGCAACATTTATTTAGGACACCAATTGCGCACTTTCTGTATATATAAAGTACAAGTAAAGAGCCCCCGTCACGCCAAGTGGTGTATATGGTATTGGTGTTAACGACCATACATTTTACAGACCTTTGGCACATGATTTTTGGGGTAATATGGTCGGTATTACGCCCGTGCCGCTTTACTTTCCCAGAAAAAAAAAAATCCGGTACCATTTAAAGACTTGGTGAACCCGGAGGCCGTCGGTTGGGGTCGAACCCTACCTTTTGTCCCTTTTAGCTCAGTTCACTAACCACTGAGCAATCGTGGCTCCCATATTCATATATATATATATATATATATATATATATATATATATATATATATATATATATATATATATATATATTATTTATTTATTTCGTCGAGGAGAAAAATAATTTACGGTCTTTTATTCCTTTGATATTCTTTTCTGCTGTTAGGTATACTAGTGATTTTAGTAGTTCTTATAGCCTCCGTCAATCATAGTTGACTATATGTTTGTCAACACCTATAGGAAATGGCATCTCCAGGACGCGGGCTTTTGCAGAAGAGAAATAAGAGACAAGTTGTTGCACATGCAACATGTTTCTTCTCTCCACGCAGCCGAGCACAGGCAACATGTTTCTTCTCTGTACACAGCTGAGCACATACAACATGTTTCTTCTCTCTACACAGCCGAGCATATACAACATGTTTCTTCTCTCTACACAGCCGAGCACATAAAACATGTTTCTTCTCTCCACGTAACCGAGCACATACAACATGTTTCTTCTCTCTACACAGCCGAGCACATACAACATGTTTCTTCTCTCTACACAGCCGAGCACATACAACATGTTTCTTCTCTCCACGCAGCCGAGCACATACAACATGTTTCTTCTCTCCACGTAACCGAGCACATACAACATGTTTCTACTCTCCACGTAACCGAGCACATACAACATGTTTCTTCTCTCCACGAAGCCGAGCACATACAACATGTTTCTTCTCTCCACGTAACCGAGCACATACAACATGTTTCTTCTCTCCACGAAGCCGAGCATATACAACATGTTTCTTCTCTCCACGTAACCGAGCACATACAACATGTTTCTTCTCTTCACGTAACCGAGCATATACAACATGTTTCTTCTCTCTACACAGCCGAGCACATACATCATGTTTCTTCTCTCTACACAGCCGAGCACATACAACATGTTTCTTCTCTCCACGTAACCGAGCACATACAACATGTTTCTTCTCTCCACGTAACCGAGCACATACAACATGTTTCTTCTCTCCACGTAACCGAGCACATACAACATGTTTCTTCTCTCCACGTAACCGAGCACATACAACATGTTTCTTCTCTCCACGTAACCGAGCACATACAACATGTTTCTTCTCTCCACGCAGCCGAACGATCCAACGGTCTGACAGGGCCAGAACAATTTGTTCTAGTGTTTGTAAGAGTGCATAAATACATCTTTCTCGTAGTCGGCCCTTGGATCTGCTGTTCTCGCAACGTGTATTGAAGTTCGGTATGTTATGTTTTGATCTGTCTTATGACGTGGTCAAACCATTTTATCTGTTGTTTCTTTGTGTATTCAATCGCGGGAGTTATTCCTAGCTTTTTTTTCTCAGTTCTTCATTTCTGATCGTATCTCTCATGTTTTCCTGTCATTCGTCTAACACATTTCGTCTCGCTAGTGGTTATTTTACTTCTTGTCTTTGAGTCTATGGTCCATGTCTGCCATTGGTAGCACAACGTTGAAAAGAAGTTTGTATTATACAGTTCCCGTTTTGCCTCTAGAGTTATTTCCACATGATTGCCCCCAGCACACGTGCCTGAGGAGGACAATGTGGCCCACACCCACCATCCTGGAATAGAAACTCTACGGGGCAACCGAATCACTTAACTCTTTCTGTACGGAAGCTTTTTATCGACGCAATGGAAGAGATTTCAGAGACAAAATTGTTCAAGGTTTTAAGAATCAATCTACATATTTATATTTATCTAACATATAACATATTATATATGAATGTTTAGATAATTGAACAAGGTATTAGATTTCGCCAATACCAAGATGATACAAGACATGTAAAAAGAATATGGTTTGATGGTGTTCACACTAATCAAATTGAACGTGGCGCACTATGCGGCGGAACGAATATGGCCAAAATCGGTATGGCCCACAGTGCGGTGAAACGTACGCAAAGAGTTAAACAGACAGCTACCTTCATAAGAGAGTCCGGAGTCATAGTCTGAATGAGCCATGATCCCAGAATAAGAATTTCCTTGTTGGAGAAGATAACTGTCCGATGATTTGACAAATTTTGTTGTGTCTTGAGTCTATTTTCTTCTGCCTGTGTATTGTCATTTGTAACTAGACTTTATAGTTATTTAGATTAATTTACTTGTTTTAATTGTCTGTTGTCTTTCCTTATGTTGATGGTTTGTTTCTCTTTTGCGATGTTCATGACTTCGGTATTTTTAATGTTCACTTTCATGTTGTATTGAGTCTCGGTGCTGTTAAGTCTGTGTTCTTCTGTGTAAGAAAGTCTTCTTGTTGGTCTTCCATTTTCCCATGCAGTGCCAGATCTTTTGCGACTGAAAATTTGTATATATCCTCGTTAAGATAAATATCAACGTTAATGGACATAAATATACAATGTCTGTTATTCTTTTCAAATCAAAGATTTCCTTTATTTATCTTTCCAAAAATTAGGAAGATACTATGCAATCCATTTTTGACAATAGAAACACGAAAAAGAGTTCTTAAAGGTTATGTAGCTCCAGTCTTAACATATGGATGCGAATCATGGACAATAGGTCAACAGACAAGAAAATCACTGGAGTCTGTAGAAATGTGGTTTTACGGAAGAATGTTGAGAATACCATGGACAGCTAAAAAGGGTAATGAAGTTGTTCTGAGAGAGGACAAAGCAAAAAGAGAGCTAATTTCCGATATTAGGAAGAAACAATCATAATTTTTTTGCCATGTAATGAGAAGAGAACAACTGGAATATATTGTAACAACTGGGAAAATTGAGGGTCGAAGAGATAGAGGGAAGCAAAGAGAAAAAATAACAGACAGCTTAAGAGAATGGCTTGGCAGAAGGTCAACAACAGAAATGATAAATAGCTGCCAAGATCGAAAGTTGTGAAGAGACATGATCACCTACAACAGTAGGTCCGGTACTTGATGATGATGAAAGTCTGTTTCCAGAAACACCACCGGGGGGTGGGGGTGGGGGGGAAGCAGGGTCTTGATCAGGTGTATTGTACTCTGATCCTGACTCATGCAGTCTATTGTGGGACGCTGACTGCTGTCACCTATGTTTCTGAATGGGCGTCGTGTTTCCTATTTCTCTTGTTTATAGCACAATTTGACACTATTTTCTTAGACCACGCTTACTTCTACCCCGTGTAGCCTAACGTATCAGTCATTCCGATAGTTTACATCACGGAGGACAGACCAGTTGTTCAGCTTAAGTCATTTTTATACTTTTATAGATACATTATTTACTTTTTTTTCTGTTTACGTTTCACTCTTTAGTTTCGATCTCTTCATCATGTTCTTCTCTTATGATTGTATATATCTCTACATTCCAACCTACCTCCCCTCATGTAGAACATATATCTCTACATTCCAACCTACCTCCCCTCATGTAGCACATATATTTCTACATTCCAACCTACCTCCCCTCATGTAGCACATATATCTCTACATTCCAACCTACCTCCCCTCATGTAGCACATATATCTCTACATTCCAACCTACCTCCCCTCATGTAGCACATATATCTCTACATACATCCTACCTCCCCTATTGTAGCACATATATTTCTACATTCCAACCTACCTCCCCTCATGTAGCACATATATCTCTACATTCCAACCTACCTCCCCTCATGTAGCACATATATCTCTACATTCCAACCTACCTCCCCTCATGTAGCACATATATCTCTACATACATCCTACCTCCCCTCATGTAGCACATATATCTCTACATTCCAACCTACCTCCCTCATGTAGCACATATATCTCTACATACATCCTACCTCCCCTCATGTAGCACATATATCTCTACATTCCAACCTACCTCCCCTCATGTAGCACATATATCTCTACATCCATCCTACCTCCCCTCATGTAGCACATATATCTCTACATCCATCCTACCTCCCCTCATGTAGCACATATATCTCTACATACATCCTACCTCCCCTCATGTAGCACATATATCTCTTTATCCATCCTACCTCCCCTCATGTAGCACACATATCTCTACATCCATCCTACCTCCCCTCATGTAGCACATAAATCTCTACATCCATCCTACCTCCCCTCATGTAGCACACATATCTCTACATCCATCCTACCTCCCCTCATGTAGCACATATATCTCTACATCCATCTTACCTCCACTCATGTAGCACATATATCTCTATATCCATCCTACCTCCCCTCATATAGCACATATATCTCTACATCCATCCTACCTCCCCTCATGTAGCACATATATCTCTACATCCATCCTACCTCCCCTCATATAGCACGTACATCTCTACATCCATCCAACCTTCCCTCATGTAGCACATATATCTCTACATCCATCTTACCTCCCCTCATGTAGCACATATATCTCTATATCCATCCTACCTCCCCTCATATAGCACATATATCTCTACATCCATCCTACCTCCCCTCATGTAGCACATATATCTCTACATCCATCCTACCTCCCCTCATGTAGCACATATATCTCTACATCCATCCTACCACCCCGTCATATAGCACATATATCTCTCTTTTCTTATTTTACCATCTGTCCTCTCCTCTCTCTGTCCACCTCTCCCTATAATTGATCATCCGACATGTAGTTATATATAATTGTACGTTACCGTTTTTTGTCGTTGTCCTTGCATTCTGAAGAAGGTCATAGGCCGAAACGTCAATATTGTGTTGTGTTCGTTCCCTATAAAGATATCACCATAACTTGGAGTGTTTATCATATCCCACTATTGGCTCCTTGCTACCAGCTTTATCGCAGCATTGCAATTATTGCTTGTTCCCTACACTATTGCATGTTTCCTACACTATTGCCTGTTCTCTACACTATTGCTTGTTCCCTACATTATTGCTTGTTCCCTACATTATTGCTTGTTCCCTACACTATTGCCTGTTCCCTAAACTATTGCTTGTTCCCCACACTATTGCTTGTTCCCTACACTATTGCTTGTTCCCTACATTATTGCTTGTTCCCTACATTATTGCTTGTTCCCTACACTATTGCTTGTTCCCTACATTATTGCTTGTTCCTCACACTATTGCTTGTTCCCTTTGCTATTGCTTGTTCTCTACACTATTGCTTGTTCCATACACTATTGCTTGTTCCTTACACTATTGCTTGCTCGTCTGTTGACTGATCACCATCCCCGAACACCATACGACGAATCCACACAGGTTCCCTACACTATTGCTTGTTCCCTACACTTTTGCTTGTTCCCTACACTATTGTTTGTTCCCTACACTATTGCTTGTTCCCTACACTATTGCCTGTTCCCTACACTATTGTTTGTTCCCTACACTGTTGCCTGCCCTACACTATTGTTTCGTCCCTACATTATTGCTTGTTCCCTACACTATTGCTTGTTCGTCTGTTGACGGATCACCATCACTGAACACCACACGAATCCACACAGGTTCCCTACACTATTGCTTGTTCCCTACACTATTGCTTGTTCGTCTTTTGACGGATCACCATCCCTGATCAACACACGAATCCACACAGGTTCCCTACACTATTGCGTGTTCGTTTGTTGACGGATCACCATCCCTGAACACCACACGAATCCACACAGGTTCCCTACACTATTGCTTGTTCCCTACACTTATGCTTGTTCCCCATACTATTGCTTGCTCGTCTGTTGACGGATCACCATCCCTGAACACCACACGAATCCACACAGGTTCCCTACAGTATTGCTTGTTCCCGACACTATTGTTTGTTCGTCTGTTGACGGATCACCATCACTGAACACCACACAAATCCACACAGGTTCCCTACATTATTGCTTGTTCCCTACACTATTGCTTGCTCGTCTGTTGACGGATCACCATCCCTGAGCACTACACGAATCCACACAGTTTCCCTACACTATTGCTTGTTCGTTTGTTGACGGATCATCATCCCTGAACACCACACGAATCCACACAGGTTCCCTACACTATTGCTTGTTCCCTACACTATTGCTTGTTCCCTACACTATTGCTTGCTCGTCTGTTGACGGATCACCATCCCTGAACACTACACGAATCCACACAGGTTCCCCACAATATCGCTTGTTCGTCTGTTGACGGATCACCATCCCTGAACACCACACGAATCCACACAGGTTCCCTACACTATTACTTGTTCGTCTGTTGACGGATCACCATCCCTGACCACCACACGAATCCACACAGGTTCCCTACACTATTGCTTGTTCGTTTGTTGATGGATCACCATCCCTGAACACCACACGAATCCACACAGGTTCCCTACACTATTGCTTGTTCCCTACACTATTGCTTGTTCCCTACACTATTGCTTGTTCGTCTGTTGACGGATCACCATCCCTGAACACTACACGAATCCACACAGGTTCCCGACACTATTGCTTGTTCCCTACACTATTGCTTGTTCGTCTGTTGACGGATCACCATCCCTGATCACCACACGAATCCACACAGGTTCCCTACACTATTGCTTGTTCCCTACACTATTGCTTGTTCCCTACACTATTGCTTGCTCGTCTGTTGACGGATCACCATCCCTTCTTTAACATACTCTTGTGCACACGGGACCTCCTGTTTACTGACGTTATCCGAGAAGATATCGGACCTCACTACCCATGTGATTAGGGAAGGGTAACGTCATAAAAAAAAAAAAAACCACGGATTTAATTTTATATTTTTGAATAATCAACACCGCGTCTGGTGGGATTTGAACCGCGGTCCTTCTTCTCCTGAAGCTGACGTGCTATCTCTAGACTACCCAGCTCCCGATGTAAACTATGTTTCAATTAGTGGGCTTCTGTATTGTTTTGTTGCACGGTTACTGTATTCAGAATGTTTTCATTGCTTCAGTTAAGATTTTCACGCCATTTAACATTTTAAAACAGATGCATATTTGTGTTATATCTAACATTCTACTTGCTCAATAACTTTCCTTAACTTGCTATTATATGTCAGACATGATCTATGTACCATCAGTAACTCTGTACCTGTATTATTTACTTGTAATATTGCTTATTATTTTTTGGGTGTCACATTTTCTTTAATGAATATTAGTGTCTCTATTGTGTTATCTTCGCTTTAATATGAAAGCAAACAATGTTATCGTTAATAGAAGGCCCCTGTAGCACTGCAAACGAATTAAAATACATAACTGCTCAACCGCCCGTGCCAGTGAAATCATCCGAATCACTAACTCATCTCCCAAACAAAGAAAGGCAGCCGTAGTCCCCATCATAGCAGTCTCAGCACACGCTAATAGACATAAGGAGAAACCGCATAGAAAGTGAACACGGCCAACTGTTCCCTGTCATACGATATCAACATTCATCGTAAACAATTGGAACATCGGAACATGATCAAAACGGATGAAACACACAGCTCACGGTAGGCACAGAGTACTTAACTCAGTACCTCCCGCAACAAGCCGGATCTGGAATATGAGGAAACTGCAACAATGAACACTTTTCAGACATAGCCTTCAATGGTTCCTGTCGCCTATCCACCATATTGCCCGGAAGTCCAGGCCCCTGTATTACTGTAGACGGAATAAAACTCCATAATTGCTTAATCGCTCGTGCCCATGGAATCATCCCAATTAAAACTTATTTTATTGAAGGATCCAAACAAAGAAAGACGGCTGCAGTCCCCATCATAGTAGCTTACAGCACACGCCAAAAGACATAAGGCCAAGCGCCACCGAAAGTGAACGCAGCTGAACTGTCCTTTGTCATATGATATCCCTCACCATTCATCGTAAGCAATGGGAATATCGAAACACGATCCGGATTAAAAAACCCATCTCACGGTGTGCACAAAGCACTAAACTCAATAAACTCAGGCAGCAAGCCGGACTTGGAATATGAGGAAACTGCAACAAGGAACACTTTTCAAACAGTGCTTCAATGGTTCCTGTCGTTTTTATGCCATATTGACCGAAACTCCTCACATGATCTATATACCATTAATAACTATGTACCCGTATTATTTGCCTGCATTTGTGTTTATTTAACTTTTTTATTGTTTCATTTTTCTTTAATGAATATTAATGTCAAAGTTGTATTTTTTTCGCTTAAATACGAAATCACACAATGTAAAAGTTAAGAATATGTGAAATAAAAAAAATATAATAAGAAAATGTAGTCTACATAAATGTAGGGGTTACAGATAATGTTAAAACAGAAAATTTAACAAAGAAAATTAACATGGCAGTATATATGGTAATAAAAGCAGCTAATATATAAAAGTGTATGATCTGATATACAAATGTACAATAATTGAAGTATAGTAAAAGTGTAAAGTACCCTTGTCACGCCAAGTAACGTATAGGGAAATATGGTGTTAGTGACCCTATATTTTACAGATCTTCAGCACATGACTTGTGGGGTAATGTGGTCGGTATTACGCCCATGCTGCTTTACTTTCCCAGAAAAAATCAGGTACCCATTTAAGGCTGGGTGAACTGGAAGCCGTCGGTTGGGATCGAACCCTACCCCTTGTCTTTCGTAGTCCAGTTCACTAACCACTGGGCTATCGCGGCTCCCATAATTGAATTATAGTAACAAATAAAACAATAAATAAAACATTTAATAGAACATATAAGTGTAGTTTGAAAACGCAAGGGCGGTAGATACAAGGATATGAATATACACAATGAGCAGATACAGTTAATATGCAATCACATACAAAATAACATCAACATATATTTAAGTAACATATAGGACTTAAGTAATAATAAATCATATACTGCAGAAGAAAGGAAATAATATGAAAGCGTATGTGTTGTTATGTTGTCAAGTGTTTTAACTTATGCGCCAACGTCAATTTTCTGTCCAATGCTTTTCCTAATGTTTTTATTTTAAATATAAATATATATTTGTTGAGTACATAATTTTAGCGTTGAGAGAAGGTGGAGTATTCAGTTCATTGCCCTGGAGGTGTAGAGCGTAGAGTGGAGTAATAGTTATAGGGGACAGACGAAGTGATGCAGTGTGGACTAGTAGAGGGGAGATGTGAATAGCAAATCAAGTGTATATAATAATGTGTTCATAGATGACAAACAATGCATTTCGTCTGTCCCCTCTACTTCTCTCTACGACACCTCTATCTTTCCTCCTCTCTAGTCTGTCCCCTATATCTATTACTCCACTCTACGACACCTCTATCTTTCCTCTCTCTAGTCTGCCCCCTATATCTATTAACCCACTCTACGACACCTCTATCTTTCCTCCTCTCTAGTCTGTCCCCTATATCTATTACTCCACTCTACGACACCTCTATCTTTCCTCTCTCTAGTCTGCCCCCTATATCTATTACCCCACTCTACGACACCTCTATCTTTCCTCCTCTCTAGTCTGTCCCCTATATCTATTACTCCACTCTACGACACCTCTATCTTTCCTCCTCTCTAGTCTGTCCCCTATATCTATTACTCCACTCTACGACACCTCTATCTTTCCTCCTCTCTAGTCTGTCCCCTATATCTATTACCCCACTCTACGATACCTCTATCTTTCCTCCTCTCTAGTCTGTCCCCTATATCTATTACTCCACTCTACGACACCTCTATCTTTCCTCCTCTCTAGTCTGTCCCCTATATCTATTACCCCACTCTACGATACCTCTATCTTTCATCCTCTCTAGTCTGTCCCCTATATCTATTACTCCACTGTACGACACCTCTATCTTTCCTCCTCTCTAGTCTGTCCCCTATATCTATTACCCCACTCTACGACACCTCTATCTTTCCTCCTCTCTAGTCTGTCCCCTATATCTATTACCCCACTCTACGACACCTCTATCTTTCCTCCTCTCTAGTCTGTCCCCTATATCTATTACTCCACTCTACGACACCTCTATCTTTCCTCTCTCTAGTCTGTCCCCTATATCTATTACCCCACTCTACGATACCTCTATCTTTCATCCTCTCTAGTCTGTCCCCTATATCTATTACTCCACTCTACGACACCTCTATCTTTCCTCTCTCTAGTCTGCCCCCTATATCTATTACCCCACTCTACGACACCTCTATCTTTCCTCCTCTCTAGTCTGTCCCCTATATCTATTACTCAACTCTACGACACCTCTATCTTTCCTCCTCTCTAGTCTGTCCCCTATATCTATTACCCCACTCTACGACACCTCTATCTTTCCTCCTCTCTAGTCTGTCCCCTATATCTATTACTCCACTCTACGACACCTCTATCTTTCCTCCTCTCTAATCTGTCCCCTATATCTATTACTCCACTCTACGACACCTCTATCCTTCCTCCTCTCTAGTCTGTCCCCTATATCTATTACTCCACTCTACGACGCCTCTATCTTTCCTCCTCTCTAGTGTGTCCCCTATATCTATTACTCCACTCTACGACGCCTCTATCTTTCCTCCTCTCTAGTCTGTCCCCTATATCTATTACTCCACTCTACGACGCCTCTATCTTTCCTCCTCTCTAGTGTGTCCCCTATATCTATTACTCCACTCTACGACGCCTCTATCTTTCCTCCTCACTAGTCTGTCCCCTATATCTATTACTCAACTCTACGACACTTCTATCTTTCCTCCTCTCTAGTCTGTCCCCTATATCTATTACTCAACTCTACGACACCTCTATCTTTCCTCCTCTCTAGTCTGTCCCCTATATCTATTACTCCACTCTACGACGCCTCTATCTTTCCTCCTCTCTAGTCTGTCCCCTATATCTATTACTCAACTCTACGACACCTCTATCTTTCCTCCTCTCTAGTCTGTCCCCTATATCTATTACTCAACTCTACGACACCTCTATCTTTCCTCCTCTCTAGTCTGTCCCCTATATCTATTACTCAACTCTACGACACCTCTATCTTTCCTCCTCTCTAGTCTGTCCCCTATATCTATTACTCAACTCTACGACACACTATCCTTCCTCCTCTCTAGTCTGTCCCCTATATCTATTACTCCACTCTACGACGCCTCTATCTTTTCTCCTCTCTAGTCTGTCCCCTATATCTATTACTTAACTCTACGAGACCTCTATCTTTCCTCCTCTCTAGTCTGTCCCCTATATCTATTACTCAACTCTACGACACACTATTCTTCCTCTTCTCTAGTCTGTCCCCTATATCTATTACTCCACTCTACGACACCTCTATCCTTCCTCCTCTCTAGTCTGTCCCCTATATCTATTACTCCACTCTACGACGCCTCTATCTTTCCTCCTCTCTAGTCTGTCCCCTACATCTATTACTCCACTCTACGACACCTCTATCCTTCCTCCTCTCTAGTCTGTCCCCTATATCTATTACTCCACTCTACGACACCTCTATCTTTCCTCCTCTCTAGTCTGTCCCCTATATCTATTACTCCACTCTACGACACACTATCCTTCCTCCTCTCTAGTCTGTCCCTTATATCTATTACTCCACTCTACGACACACTATCCTTCCTCCTCTCTAGTCTGTCCCCTATATCTATTACTCCACTCTACGACACACTATCCTTCCTCCTCTCTAGTCTGTCCCCTATATCTATTACTCCACTCTACGACACACTATCCTTCCTCCTCTCTAGTCTGTCCCCTATATCTATTACTCCACTCTACGACACACTATCCTTCCTCCTCTCTAGTCTGTCCCCTATATCTATTACTCAACTCTACGACACACTATCCTTCCTCCTCTCTAGTCTGTCCCCTATATCTATTACTCCACTCTACGACACACTATCTTTCCTCCTCTCTAGTCTGTCCCCTATATCTATTACTCCACTCTACGACACACTATCCTTCCTCCTCTCTAGTCTGTCCCCTATATCTATTACTCCACTCTACGACACACTATCTTTCCTCCTCTCTAGTCTGTCCCCTATATCTATTACTCCACTCTACGACACACTATCCTTCCTCCTCTCTAGTCTGTCCCCTATATCTATTACTCCACTCTACGACACACTATCTTTCCTCCTCTCTAGTCTGTCCCCTATATCTATTACTCCACTCTACGACACTTCTATCTTTAGAAGTCATATATATATATATATGTACGAGCTTTTACCTCTGACGAAGTCCCTAGAGACTAGGAACTGAATTTTGCGTGTTAATCCATTTTTCCATGGCAGCTGTGTGCACAGGGGTCCCTCGTCGCACAGGCAGATAACTCCGACTTCGGAGGTACTCATATTTTTGTTCCGTCGATGAGTAATTGACGTTTTAAGCCGGGTCTTGCTGCTGAGAGCAGGGGTGGTTGTGGCAGAGAGAAACCCGTCCCCCATATAAATTAATAAGAAAGTATAAACATGACAACAAGAAAATAGAATAGTCGGCCGTAAATGTTAGTTTGTAATTAGAGATGGCAAATGGTGTGGTTAAGAGAAGTAAATTTAGTGTTCTCAAGAGGTGCATACGTGAAGTCCGTGAAATAGAAATTAATGACAATTTGATCAATGTAATAATTTCAACACTTTTAACATTTCAGAGACCAGCCGTGTGAAAGTATATTTTTCCTGTTTCTTTTCTTTGTCTTTGGACCTCAGAAATGCGTTTACTATCGTTTTTACAAATTTGCAACAAAAATATTATATATATATATATATATATATAGATATATGCTGCAGATCGTAGAACATGGAGAGCAAAAACAAAAAAATTGGCACAGCAACTTTCGAGACAGTGTTATTAAATTCAGAAGTCAAAAGGCGCAAGAGAAAAGAGACAAAGCCGGGTACCGCAAGAACATCTTGCTCGTTCTGTGGGTGGATCTGTCTGTCCAGGATTGGCAAATTCAGCCACGAGAGAAGATGTTCAGTAAAGCAGCACCCAGTATGAGACACTAATGCTTTACCAAACTACTGACTTATCATGATTGCTTGCTACCAACCGTCTGTCAAGACGCTAAAGGTCATACATACATACATGCATATATATATATATATATATATATATATATATATATATATATATATATATATATATATATAAGATTTTCGACCTGTCACATCCGACATAGTCAAGATAGCTATTGAGATGAAGATGACTGTACCGCGTCGATCCCTGTAGTTTGGCTAGGCTGTGTTATCAGCTCCCGCGAACGTCACGGGGAAATGAAGTTGGAACTTAATCAGATGGGCTGCACTTTCCCTGATGTCAGCACTCGGTTATAAATTTGTTATTAGATTTTGCTTTGTGGTCCCTGATACAAACGTGAGAACCCTTAAACCAGAGACACATGAAGATGGCGAGTTAGTTAGTCTCTGATCTGAAAATAATTGGCTGAACCTTAGACCCTCCTCCACACCGGGATAACACTGGGACGCCCTTTCAAGCCTGCAAAGATTTATCTTGTAAATAGACGTGACGCGAACATGCACTGTCTCACGGACCTGATTTCTACCTCGGCAGAGCTCGGAGATGACTTCAGTGGCAAAGATTCTAGACGAGGCTGGCTTGTTTAGACGAGGGCTGGGTGGGACGTGTGAGGTAAATAAATATTTGCTGCTGGAAGATTGACCAGACAAATAAACCGAGAATATGTAGCCAGTTCTAGAAAGAGATGCCAAAATTTGGTTTCTTGCTCATCAGGTGTCATGCCTATTGTTGAAGATGATCTCAGTGTTCAGAGTTTAAGTTCCAGACATACAAGAATGACAGGAAGTGTCCTGTGGGTTAAGCACCAGAAATGTGTGAAATATATAACATACTGAACTGTCATTTATCAAACGAAAAAATAAAATGAATGTCGGGAGTGCATGAAAGAGTTTATCTGAAAACCAGCTTTGGAAATTCACTGAGAAAGTTAAAAGTGTCACACTATTACTTTACTTTGAGCAAAATTACTTTTTCGTTTCTTTCCAGTTTCTATATATTTGTATACGTGTTATACCGCATTAAAATTGTTATGGCAACGAACACCATTTTTTTTTTCGGTAATAGGATAAGATGCAAGGTTTCTGTTTTTGAGATTGTGGTTCTGCCCAATGACAATTTTCTGCCGTCTTCGGCTCGAAAGGACAATAGATAGATAGAAAGATAGATAAGATGGGTGATAGGAAGAGAGAGATAGAGAGTGAGAGAGAGAGAGAGATGGTTCTATGTAGTCTGCTATGATATGGAAATAATTCAAGAACATAGGTATATGTTACAAATACCGTATATAGCCTGACACGATATGGAAATAATAAAGGCCACAGGTAAATATTAAAATACCATATATAGCCTGACACGATATGGAAATAATAAAAGCCACAGGTAAATATTAAAATACCATATATAGCCTGACACGATATGGAAATAATAAAGGCTACAGGTAAATATTAATATACCTTATATAGCCTGACACGATATGGAAATAAAGGGCAGAGGTAAATATTACGGTACCATATATAGTCTGGGATGATATGGAAATAATAAAGGCTACAGGTAAATATTAAAATACCTTATATAGCCTGACACGATATGGAAATAATAAAGGCTACAGGTAAATATTAAAATACCTTATATAGCCTGACACGATATGGAAATAATAAAGGCTACAGGTAAATATTAAAATACCTTATATAGCCTGACACGGTATGGAAATAATAAAGGCTACAGGTAAATATTAAAATACCTTATATAGCCTGACACGGTATGGAAATAACTAAATAACAAAGGTAAATGTTATAAAACCATGTAGGAAGATATTCGAAGAAGAACAGGTGTGAAAGGACTTCAGATTTACCGAACAAAAAACATAGTTTGGTGACCAACGTGAATTAAATCATCCGGATTGACAGCTGTCAGCTGAATTATAGCTGCCCGATTGGTGTAATAACCAGCCACAATAGCTCTTCAATACCATACTTCACTAGTTAGTGATGACTCAGGTTACAGACTAACTAGTCTGGTCAGCGCGAGTAGAGAGTGAGATGGAAGGCAAACCTGCACCAAAAAATATCATGATAGAGTCGGATGTCTTGGGTAGAAAGATACAGATATCGCAGCTTGATGTAAACTGCAATATGGGGGACTGGTTGGTCTCGACGCAAGACGCCGGCCTCGAGACAGAGAGGTTGTGGGTTCAAATCTCGGATGCACCAGTTTGGATTTTTATTTATGATTTCTCTCTGCGGCAAACACCCCTGGCCTCAGCAGCGAGGCCTCGCTTGAAACGTCAATTACTCACTGACAGAAAAAATATGAGTACCTCCGAAGTCGGAGATATCTGCCTGTGCGGCGAGGCACCCCTGTGCACACGGCTACCAGGGACAAGTTGATTAACACGCAAAATTCAGTTCATAATTTCGAGGAACTTCGTCAGAGGTAAAAGCTGGCGAAATTTTTTTTTTAATAAAAAAAACAAACAAACAAACAAAATTTACAATACAACGCATGTACACCAAATTAATGTCACTTGAAACAACGAGCGGAGAAATTCACGAGTAGCCTGACGAAGGAAGAAAAAAGAACTGGCTTCAATATAAAACGCGTAACTAGCAAATAACACTCACGGCTAAGCTTTCAAGATAATCGATGATGTGGGATTTATTTTTTGCGGATCCACCATGGTCTGATGATTCAACCTGCAGACAAAAATAGCTTCTGTTTTTCGACGTTCGCCAGCTTTTACCTCTGACGAAGTCCCTAGAGACTAGGAACTGAACTTTGCGTGTTAATCCGTTTTTCCCTGGCAGCCGTGTGCACAGGGGTCCTTCGCCGCACAGGCAGGTAACTCTGTCTTCAAGGGTACTCATATTTTTTTTCGTCGATGAGTAATTGTCGTTTCCAGCCGGGCCTCGGTGCTGAGACCTGGGGTGGTTGCCGCAGAGAGAAATCGTAATTTAAAATCCCATCCGGGATTTGAACCCACAACCTCTCTGTCTCGAGGCCGGCGTCTTGCCTCGAGACCAACAAGTACCCCATTCCCCCCACAAAATATAGCTTCTGAAATTGTCTCTGAGAAATAATAGCGGCCTGGCGTTATTCTGGCAACGGGAACGAATGTTGTAGAAGAAAAGAAGTATTATCACCTTTTCCACATACGTTACTTATAGTGATGGATTTTATAGACTATCTATCTATCTATCTATCTATCTATCTATCTATCTATCTATCTATCTATCTATCTATCTATCTATCTATCTATCTATCTATCTATCTATCTATCTATCTATCTATCTATCTATCTATCTATCTATCTATCTATCTATCTATCTATCTATCTATCTACTATCGGTCTGCCTGCTTGCCTGCCTGACAGCCTATCTTGTATTTCTATCTATCGTTGCAGCTTATTTTCAATTCTTTGGGGTGTGCGGGCTGGTCATGAGGTGGGGGTGGGGATTCATTGAGTTTGGTAATTGAAGGCCATATGCATAGTGCAGTCGGTGAACTCCCATCTATTTCTACAAATTTTAAGTAGAGATAATCCAAAATATCACGATAATGATTTTAACATCGTGGAAACACAATTATGTCCAGTACTATTTTAACAAAGAATGACACAATTATGTCCAGTACTATTTTAACAAAGAATGACACAATTATGTCCAGTACTATTTTAACAAAGAATGACACAATTATGTCCAGTACTATTTTAACAAAGTATGACACAATTATGTCCAGTACTATTTTAACAAAGTATGACACAATTATGTCCAGTATTATTTTAACAAAGTATGACACAATTATGTCCAGTACTATTTTAACAAAGTATGACACAATTATGTCCAATACTATTTTAACAAAGTATGATACAATTATGTCCAGTACTATTTTAACAAAGTATGATACAATTATGTCCAATACTATTTTAACAAGGTATGACACAATCTTGTTTAGTACTATTTTAACAAGGTATGACACAATCTTGTTCAGTACTATTTTAACAAGGTATGACACAATTATGTCCAGTACTATTTTAACAAGGTATGACACAATCTTGTTCAGTACTATTTTAACAAGGTATGACACAATTATGTCCAATACTATTTTAACAAGGTATGACACAATTATGTCCAGTACTATTTTAACAAGGTATGACACAATCTTGTTCAGTACTATTTTAACAAGGTATGACACAATTATGTCCAATACTATTTGAACAAGGTTCAAAGGTGAAGAGGTATGTGCTACTACTTTCATTTCTCTTTACCAAAGTCAGTGAGCCAGGTACACACTACAGATGAAAAATGGGGTTTGGATCTATGGTCGGTTCATTAATGTTTACCAGTGTATGAGAATGTTTACCTCAGCATTGGCGAAGTAAAAATTGCTCAAAATACATGCTTATATTTATATCTTCGTAAAGCCTATGTCACAATTTTCTCCCTCCTGTCAGGTAATAATGAAAGATTCTTTTTCTTCCAGATTTAGAAATACAGCGTAAAACTGGTTTGATTCCTATTTATGAGTTGTGCAGACCATATTTGGAAGAGTCGAAAATTTACGTTGAATATGTGCATGTTCAAGGGGGCCGCGATAGCTTAGTGGTTAGTGACCTGGACTACAAAGGACAAGTGATAGGGTTCGATCACAACCGACGGCTTACGGGTTCACCCAGCCTTAAATGGGTACCGGATTTTTTTCTGGTAAAGTAAAGCGGCACGGGCGTAATACCGACCACATTACCCCAAAATTCATGTGCCGAAGTCTGTAAAATTTATGGTCACTAACACCATATTTCCTATAAGCCACTTGGCGTGACGGGGGTACTTTACTTTACTTTTTATGTGCATGTTCGTTCTGATTTTTCTTAAAGAAACCTGAAATGCGCTGTTTTTGGAAGGTCGAATAGTTGCTACAACAATGCGGTTTGTAAAACTTACAAATTGTTGCCAATGGATGATTCCGATATAATTATATATATATATATATATATATATGGAAGTAGCAAAGATCATTACTAATTACCGGTAGGAGGGAAATACTCAACACCCACAAATGGATATCAAAATTGATGGAATAGTCCTGGAGACAGTTCAGAACTACAACTACCTTGGACACACTATAACCAGTGATGGAAAATGTACAACTGAAATAAACAAAAGAATAGGAATGGGAAAAAGTAATTTTAATGTCATGAAGAACATACTAACATCAAAACAAATAACACCAGGGCTAAATCTAAGAATAGCAAAATGTTACATCTTCTCAATATTCCTATATGGTGCTGAAATATGGACATTAGACAAGAAAACAGAACAGAGAATTGAAGCCTTTGAAATGTGGATATATAGAAGAATATGTAGAATTGGATGGAAGGAAAAGAAAACAAACGACGAAGTCTTAAAACAACTAAAAATGAAAAGAGAACTACTAAACACAATTCAAACAAGAGAAATGCGATTTTTGGGCCATGTTAAAGGACACAACAGACTACTAAAAGAAATCCTGGAGGGGAAAATACAAGATAAAAGAGGCAGAGGCAGACCAAAACTAACATGGACGAGTAACATCAAAAGATGTACAAATCAGACTATGACAACCTGCACCATCACAGCAAGAGACAGAACAGAATGACGCTCCATAGTAGCCAACCTTAGTTGCGGAGACGGCACTCGATGATGATGATGATGGTAGGAGGGAAAAAATTGTGACATATGGTTGACGATGTTATAAATATATACATGTATTTTCAACCATTTTTACTTCACCAATGTTGAAATGTACATTTTAGGGACTTACGGTCAATATGGCGGAAAGGGCGGCAGGAACCATTGAGACTCAGTCTGAAAAGTGTTCCTTGTTGCAATTTCCTCATATTCCAAGTCGGGTTTGCTGCCGGACCTACTGAGTTTAGTGCTCTGTGCACACTGTGAGCTTCGTTTTTCATCCGGATCGTGTTTCGATATTCCGATTCCTTACGATGAATGATGTTATCGTATGACGAAGGACAGTTCAGCTGCGTTCACTTTCGGTGCTGCTTGGCTTTATGTTTTTTACAGTGTTGTGTAGCTGATATGGTGCGGACTGCAGTTGCCTTTCTTTGTTTGGATCCTTCAACGAGATGAAATTTTAATTGGGATGATTCCACTGGCACGGGCGGTTGAGCAATTATGGATTTTAATTCGTTTGCAGTGCTACCGGAGCCTTCGACTAACCATAACTAAACACTTTTAAACAACAACAAACATTTGTGGACTCACTCTACCTCCTTAGTTTGTTCATCAAGTCACTACACAGTGGATGTTCTCTTCTATTTTGTCAAGATGGTTTATTTTGAATGTGTTGTGAAGGTCATCTCGCTTAATTAGAGTTACAACCAATTTGAACGAGCAGTGCAGTTTAAGGACCACATGAATAAACGTTACGAGTTCCGAGTCAAATGTAGAGCCAGTCTTAACATATGGATCTGAATCATGGACAATAGGACAACAAGCATGAACATCACTGGAGTCTGTAGAAATGTGGTTTTACAGAAGAATGTTGAGAAGACCAAAGAAGAGGAATGAAAACGTTCTGAAAGAGTCCAAAGCAAAAAGAGAGCTAATTTAGAAAATATTAGAAAGAAACAATCATCATTTTTTTCACCATATAATGAGAAGAGACCAGTTGGAATACATTGTAAGAACTGGGAAAATTGAGAGACGAAATGAGAGAGGAAAGCAAAGAGAAAAAATACCAGACAGCTTAAGAGAATGGCATGGCAGAAGGTCAACAAAAGAAATGATAAATAGCTGCCGAGATCGAAAGTTGTGGAGAGACATGATCACCTACGGGGTAGCCGCGATAGCTCAGTGGTTAGTGAAATGTACTACTAAGGACAATAGGTAGTGTTCGATCCCAACCGACGGCTTCCGGTTCATCCAGCCTTTAATAGGTACCGGATTTTTTCTGGGAAAGTAAAGCGGCACGGGCGTAATACCGACCATTTAACCCAAAAATCACGTGCCGAAGGTCTGTAAAATCTATGATCACTAACATCATATTCCCTATACGACACTTGGCGTGACGGGGGTACTTTACTTTTTTTTTTATGATCACCTACGTCAGCTGGCCCGGTACTTGATTATGATGAATAGGCGTTATGTGAAATGTTAGACATTATAGCGAAGGAAAGCAAAAATAAGGGACTTAAAAGTCGTAAAAGTAAAAAGACAAAAGTAATGGTAGCAACAAAGAAAAAGACACCACCTCAATGCGCAATGAAAACAAGTGGAACAATATTAATACAGGTAAATGGATTTTAATATCTGGTAACAATGTTAACCTCAGATGGTAGATGTACAATAGAGCTTTCCCAAAAAAATGATGAAGATACTGTGTAATCAGTTGTTGACAATAGAAACAAGAAAAAGAGCTCTTAAATGTTATTTCGAGCCTGTCTTAACATATGAGTGTGAATCGTGGACACTAGGTTAACAGACAAGAAAATAACTGGAAGCTGTAGAAATGTGGTTTTGCAAAAAAAGAATGTTGAGAATAACATGGACAGCGAAGAAGGGTAATAAAAACGTTCTGAAAGAGGCCAAAGCAAAAAGATATCTAATGTCCAATATTAGGTAGAAAGAATCATCATTTTTTGGCCATGCAGAGAGCAAAGAACAGCTGAATATATTGTGACGAAAACAGAGGGACGAAAAGATAGAGGGAAGCAAAGAGAAATGATACCAGACAGGTTAAGAGAATTGCTTGACGGAAGATCAACAACAGAAATGATAAATAACTGTCGAGATCGAGCGAGATTTGTGGAGAGACATGATCACCTATGCCAGCAGGCATGGTACCTGATGATGATGATGACGACGATGATGTACAGACATTACAAATGAAAAGATTTTGAAGATCGCAGATGGCGACTGACTCGATTTGGTGTTTAAAACAAAAGATAGTTTACTACTTCCTAGTAGTTTCTCAACCACGCATGGCCGAGCCATCTTGATAGAGATAGTTGAAGATAACAGAGTCTGATAACCTCAACGCCAGTATCTGTCTTTACTTCGCTCCCTTTACCGTTAAGATGTGAGAATGATCGTATGTATATACATTTCTTCAATTTATATTTTCGCGAACTCTTTGAGGCAGTCGGTCCAAGTTTAC
>JAVIAB010000046.1:37851177-37978677 GCA_032433765.1 Megaustenia siamemsis
TGCTCAACCATGGGACTAAGAAACAATCAAGAACTACAAGAACTAGCAGTAGATCGCCAATCATGGAGAACTATGACTTCCGTCCTATGTGTCTTCTTCGACCCGAGAGGAAAATGAAAAAAATAAAATGAATTACAGTAAGTTACGATATATGTATATTATGTTCAAGTACATCCGACTTAAACACAAGGATTGCCATCTCTTTTTAAGCCACATTCACTTCATCATATTTGTTGGTGAATTTCTAGTTTCACCTCGAGGATGCGAAGAAGGATCTTGATCAGCTGTGGAATAGTCCCATGATTCACTGATCTGTTTAGTTCAGGTGATTGTGTGTACCTTCGTCTTAAATAGAAGATTAAGAAGAAAACGAGGACGAAAAGGAGAAGAAAAGCGTAGAGGTATGAAACAATAAAAAAAAGGAAATGAAGAGATCGTAATAAAACAATTTTTTTAAGTAAACGAAAGAGGAGAGAAATAAGACACAAATGCAAACTGAAAGATGTGATGAGGACACATTCGTCTTTAAAAAAAGATGGTGGTTAGGGTGATAATAGATTAGGAAGAAATGAGCAAAGAAAATTCAAGGTAAAGATCGGGGTTATTAGAGATAATAAGAAATAGAAAAAAAAGTAGATGATTATAATAAAGTCAATGAAAAAACAATAGAACAAGAAATATTTGTTTATTTAAAAAGGAAGCAAGAATAGTATAATTGAAAAATAGGGGAAAAAGAAGGAATGAGACAAGTGAAAAATAAAAGTAAAAAGAAAAAAAAGGCTGTATCAAAAATGAAGAATTGAACAAATCACTTGAACATGAGCAAAAGCAAGTTCAAAAACCTGTATTCAATGAAGCAGAGATGATGTTTTTAGGTCTTTGTTCTGTATTGCGAATATATTGAATCATTATAAAGTCTTGTTACGGCTCTTTCAATCAATTACACGCTTTGCAGGCTGCCATGTTCCTGTATTGTGTTACGCGAGTCTCATCAATTCACATTACGAGGACACATCGTGGGGCAAAAAGCTGGTTTGCTCTCGTTTATGGACAACATTTTTGCTAACTGGCACAACAATCAAAACATGGACAACACAAGGGCAGAATTAGGACACAAACAAAATCTAGGATTCTTGCTATTACAAAGTAAGCAGTGTAATATAGTAGGTCTACCAGACTGTGGAACTTAACTGTTCACCTTCCGTCAATATAATATCGAGCGAAGAAGAAGAGTGGAAAGATAAATAAAAAGATAAAAAGAAGGAGAAAGAGAAAAAATAATGGTGACAACTATGCCAGCAACGAGAATAAGAAAATATTTTGAAAATAAAAATAGAAGAAGTAGACGAAGGAGAAAGACAACAGTTAAAAAAAAAAAAGTAAAGTAAAGTAAAGTGCCTCCGTCACGCCAAGTAGCGTACAGAGAATATGGTGTTAGTGACCCGTCACGCCAAGTAGCGTATAGAGAATATGGTGTTAGTGACCCGTCACGCCAAGTAGCGTATAGAGAATATGGTGTTAGTGACCATACATTTTACAGACCCTCGGCATATGATTTTCGGAATAATGTGGCCGGTATTACGCCCGTGCCGCTTTACTTTCCCAGAAAAAATCCGGTCCCCATTAAAGACTGGATGAACCCGGAAGCCGTCGGTTGGGATCGAACCCTAGCTCTTGTCCTTTGTAGTCCAGTTCACTGAGCTATCGCGGCTGTCAAAAACAACAGTGGTATAAATAAAAAGCAAGAACAGCGAGGAAGAGATAACGAGAAGAAAAAAGATGAAATAGACTTTGAATAAAAAACAAGTAGGTTGAGAGCTTTGTTGTACTGTCAGCTTTACAATGGGTGGTGTTCCCAACTAGGCTACCGAAGCCCCCTTACCAACCTCATTATGCAATGATAACTTGCTTGCTTGCGTTCGCCCGATGACTAAAGAATCACACCTCTTCGTCATCTGCCCTTAATAGAATGTTAAATGGGCGTGTTTGCGTTGTGTTGTGGTTTGCAGTATAACTGAGATATTTGCGCCCTTCGGACCAACACATCCGACTTCAGCACGTGCAATGATAGCAAAACTTATGAAATCACATCCTCTAGAGTGGGACCAGTTCATCTGTAGGCACCATCAGCCTTCTATAAATCCTTCCTTATCAATTTTAGATAAAACACCTAATATTTATTGATCTGTCAGAAGTGCTGCAAGGTTAATTCTTTTATCCAAATTAATAACAACTTTCTGCGCATTTTTAGACATTTTGATACAAGAAGATGCATTATCATAACATCGCAACATGTTTATGTAAAATATGTCAGTTTATATCACATTTATATCCACTTTGAATCTTAACAATATTTGTGTGTACAAAGATGGCAGGAGACTGTGTTTAAAGTTGAATAACTGCCATCATCACGTACTAAAGTGTCCCTTCTTTTGTCAGTTTAAATAGTTCCGGTATTTTGTCTGGAGTAGGTTTTTGTTTCTTTTTATATATGATTTCTGTCATGAGGGTTTAATAATCTTCCTCTTCTTGGTTTGATTCACTATTTGCTATATGGGTGTCCGGTTAGCGCAATCGATAGGCGGTTGGCTTACCACGGCAACAGCCGGGGTTCGTACCCTGGCGAGGACACCTGGGTTTTACTAATTCCCTAAAAATTAGTACCTCTGAAGTCGGAGTAAATCTGCCTGCATGGCGAGGGGCATCCTGTAATGGGATAAAACAGACTTTACACGCAAAATTCAGTCCCACAAAACTGAGTGGGTGGGACTTCGTCAGAGGTTAAAGCTGACGAAAGCGAACGAACGAACGAACTATTTGCTATTAGATGTTGTGGACAGTGACACTATACATTAAAAATAATCAAATAATGCCATTCACATATCAAATTAGAGCCGCGATAGCTCAGTGGTTAGTGAACTGGACTACAAAGGACAAGGGGTAGGGTTCGATCCCAAACGACGGCTTCCGATTCACCCAGTCTTTAATAGGTACCGGATATTTTTCTGGGAAAGTAAAGCGGCACGGGCGTAATACCGACCACATTAGTCCAAAAGTCATGTGCCGAAGGTCTGTAAAATGTATAGACACTAACACCATATTCCCTATACGCCACTTGATGTGACGGGGGTACTTTAGTGACTTTACTTTAGAGTAGAGAATGGCTGTGAGCTCCAATAGAGACGCCCCTCATGTGACGAGTCCCGGGGGTGGGGGGGGGGACGCCCAACTTCTCTTAATTGAATCAGTTTCATTGCAGTCGAGGCATCCCCATATCCACTCCACCGCCTGTCCCAGCAATTCTCGAAGCGTATGCAAACTGATTGTTCCTGTAAGGTGTTGACCATAGATATATTTGGACTTCCCGTCAATATGGCGGATAGGCGGCAGAAACAGCTGAGGGTGTGTCTGAAAAGTGTTTTTCTTGTTACAGTTTTCTCATATCCCAAGTCCAGCTTGCTGCCGGAGCTACCGAGTTTAGTGCTATGTGCACACTGTGAGCTGTGGTTTTCATCCGGATTGTGTTTCGATATTCCGATTGCTTACGATGAATGATGATATCGTAGGACGAAGGACAGTTCAGCTGCGTTCACTTTTGGTGCCTCTTGGCCATATATCTTTTGGCGTGTACTGGAACTACTATGATGGGGACTGCAGCTGCATTTCCTTGTTTGGATCCTTCAATGCGATGAGATATTAATTTGGATGATTCCACTGGCACGGGCGGTTGAGCAATAATGGACTTTAATTCATTTGCAGCGATACCGGTGGCCTTCGACTAACTACAAATATAGATTCATCTTCTGTTCCCATAAACCACTAACTACGACTAACTACGTACAAATATAGACTCATCAGTACAAATATAGACTCATCTTCTGTTCCCACAAACCACTCTGAATCGACCAGTTCCCTTTTCTACCTTTAGACTCCTCACCCTCACAACAAATACATCACTGTTCCACGCATTCTCCTGCTCTTCACTTTCCGATTTCACTCGAGGCGTGTTAAGTCCACAGTTGTACTCTTCATCATTATCATCAAGTAACGGGTCTGCTGGCGTAAGTGATCATGTCTCTCCACAACTTTCGATCTCGACAGTTATTTATCATTTCTGTTGTTGACCTTCTGCCAAGCCATTCTCTGAAGCTGTCTGGTATTTTCTCTTTGATTCCCTCTATCTCTTCGTCCTTCAATTTTTCCAGCGTTTACAATATATTCCAGTTGTTCTCTTCTCATTACATGGCCAAAAAATGATGATTGTTTCTTTCTAATATTGGAAATTAGTTCTCTTTTTGCTTTGACCTCTTTCAGAACGTTTTCATTACTCTTCTTAGCTGTCCATGGTATTCTCAAAATTCTTCTGTAAAACCCCATTTCCACAGACTCCGGTGATTTTCTTGTCTGTTGTCCTATTGTCCATGATTTACATCCATATGTTAAGACTGGCTCTACATAAGATTTAAGAAATCTTTTTCTTGTTTCGATTGTCAAAAATGGATAGCATAGTATCTTCCTCATTTGTTGCACTCTTACTGGGACAAAAAGCCAATAATCGTCTCGATTTCACAGTCTTGGTGTTTTTTGTGAAATTTACCCAAATGACGGTACTTGAGACATGCAGTGGCCCTTCAACTCAATACCAGACACTTTAAGCGACAGGACATGGGGCACATTTTAAAGAAATTTTGCAACATCTGGTCTAGAGCAGCAAACGAATCTCAGACGGTTGTCAAGATAGCAAAACTGTATTAATATATCAACACATTTTCAACATATGAACATCGTTCTAATATACCAACACTGTGTCAAGATAGCAAAACTGTATTAATATATCAACACATTTTCAACATATGAACATCGTTCTAATATACCAACACTGTGTCAAGATATCAAAACCGTTTCAGGATATCAATACTGTTTTAACATATCAACACCGTTCCTATATAATGTTTCAAAATATCAACAACTTTTTCAGGATATCACCACCGTTTCAGGATATCAATATTACTTAAAAATATCAACACCGTTCCAATATAATGTTTCAAGATATCAACACCCTTTTCAGGATATCACCACCGTTTCAGGATATCAATATTACTTCAAGATATCAACACCGTTTCAGGATATCAATATTACTTCAAGATATCAACTCCGTTTCAGGATATCAATATTACTTCAAGATATCAACTCCGTTTCAGGATATCAATATTACTTCAAGATATCAACTCCGTTTCAGGATATCAATATTACTTCAAGATATCAACTCCGTTTCAGGATATCAACATGGGTTCATACTCCAACATACATTTGCGTGGCTTTATAGAGGCTTCTGTGGAAGCCCATCACGTACAGTGTGCTCCTATTGCAAAGCTTGGGCGAGTTGATGTTTCGCAGTGACGTCACAGGAGCAGAAACTTTGAGTAGACAAACTGAGCAACATCACAGGAGCACCAACTTTGAGTAGACAAACTGAGCAACATCACAGGAGCACCAACTTTGAGTAGACAAACTGAGCAACATCACAGGAGCACCAAATTTGAGTAGACAAACTGAGCAACATCACAGGAGCACCAAATTTGAGTAGACAAGCACAGCAACATCACAGGAGCACCAATTTTGAGTAGACAAACACAGCAACATCACAGGAGCACCAACTTTGAGTAGACAAACACAGCAACATTACAGGAGCACCAACTTTGAGTAGACAAGCGTAGTGCACTTCTGACGGGCAGAGCTCTTGTATAAACTGTAGACGGAATCTGAAATTAAAATTATCTATCTATAATTTGCATGTATTAATACTTGTAAGTTTGTGTGTGTATGTATATATATATAATCCTTAAAGAAAATCTAATATTCACTGAACTAATAAACAAAGATAAAAATAAATAAAAGAAACATTAAAACAATTCTTACTAATTGCTGAACATGAAACACCAGCTAACAACTGTTAACCTCCGAAAAGACCAAATTAAATTACATTACAATATCTTCTACAACCTAAGATTCTACAACCAATATTTTGATGAAAAGTTGCTTGTTTGCGTTCATCTGATGACTAAAGGAATACACTTCTTCATCATTCCCCCCCCCACCACCACCCACCCCTTAAAAGGATGTTAATTGTGCGTGTCTGCGTTGTGTTGTGGTTTGCAGTATAACTGTGATATTTGCGCCCTTCAGCCCAACACATTCGACTTTAGCACGATTGATGAATGTACGAATGAATGCACGATTGTGACTGTAATTAAAGTACCCCCGTCACGCCAAGGGCGTATAGGGAATATGGTGTTAGTGACCCTATATTTTACAGATCTTCAGCACATGATTTTTGGAGTAATGTGGTAGGTATTACGCCCGTGCCGTTTAACTTTCCCAGAAAAAAAATCCGGCACCCATTAAAGCTGGGTGAACACGGAAGCCGTCGGTTAGGATCGAACCCTACCTCTTGACCTTTGTAGTCCAGTTCACTCACTAACCACTGAGCTATCGCGTCTCCCAGTGTGACTGTAGCGCAGGCAAAAAGATGGCTGAACATTTACTATAACCTTTCACCAACGTCGGTGCAATAACAAATTGTATAGAGATGTCACCACTCTTTAGCTGACGATCGCTTTCTTCTAACTTATTAATTTGGACTTGACGTCTAGATCTGCACGATGGAGAAGAAAGAATGACTATTCATATCTAATTTTTGTTTTCAATTTAAACAAATATTGAGACAATCGTTGGAGAAAACCACACTCAATAGGCAGTGAACAAGTTAACAAATACAAAGGACGGAAAGTTGATTTCATTTCGAAATGAAATATTCAGATGGTGGAAATCGGAAAAAAAATATTTTCGACACTCAGTGAACAGATAAGCATAAATAAAAGAATCATCATTATCATCATCATGTACCATACCGATTGGCGCAGGCGATCATGTCCTTCCATAATCTGCTCTCTACAGTGCCTCGTATCAGTTCTATTGTTGACTGTTTTCCATGCCATGACACCAAGCTATCCAGTATTTTCTCAATTTGTCGTCCGCGATCTCTCTTTCCTTTTATTTTGCCAGTTGTAACCAAGTATTCCAACTTTCCTCTTCTCATGATGTGCCGGAAAAATGTTGATTGTTTCTTTCTAATGTTTTTTTTATGAGTTCCCTCTTTGATAAAAGAATAGGAAAAAATACTGTGGCCATACAAACATGTTTGAAACTGAAATAAATGTCGTTTGATTACATTCAGTTAACATAATAAACAAAGATGTCAAAACGAATCGATTGTTTCGATATCAAAATAAAAATATACTGTTTGGGATCGAACCCGATATGTCGGGCACTCAAAATGAGCACGCTGATAATATAGCTACATGCATGCTACTAATAGAGCTACGTACCGCTAATAATAGAGCTATATGCACGCTTCTAATACAGCCACAGCAAATCAATTCATGGGAAGAGGTATGTTTACAACACTAGGAAAAATATCACAATCAACTTCCGAGTGCTATAAACATATCTCTTCCCCTGAAATGATTCGTTGATTTATCACCTCGCAAATTTTCCTATATAATAATATTCATTTATCATTATTTGTCTCTATTAGTGCTTCATGCGGCTATCTGTTACTATCTCTCAGTCGTTTTCACCTAGATAAAGATGCCAACATTTGATGTCTTGAACTTCTTGCACATTTATTTGGAAAGTGTTACTTTAGACACTTATGATTTTTGATCACACATTAACAATGATTAGAGAAGCTGGTCTGTTGCTCTATAATATATTATAAATTGCTGTATATTTATAAATAACTAATATTTATTCAGTAGAGGTAAAATAAAAAGACAACAGATAAATTGGTTTGGCCACATAACAAAACAAAAATGAACTAACAATGACTCAAAGAGTCATAAACAAACAATACGAAAACGCCAGATTAAGAGGAAGACCGAGAAAGAGATGGAGAAAAGGAATACTAGAGTCACTAGGAAGGATAACACCAGAAGAGGCCAAAAGAAGAGCAAAGAATCGCAGATTGTATCTCCCCTCGACGCCAATGGCAATAGAGGAAGGATAGAAGAAAAAGAGAGGTAAAATAACAGTCTTATTGTTCTACATTTTTAGCTCCCACTGGAGCGTAGGTCTTCAACAAACACCTTCCAAGCCGTTCTGTTTTTTGCCATTCATTTAATATCATTCCATGTCCTCCCCTTCATCTTCATATCTGCTTCTATCTGTCTTCTCCAAGAATTCCTTGGTCTTCCTCTTTGCTTTTCCCCTGGGGATTCCACAAAGGGCCTGTTGTGTAATACTCTCACTTGGCTTCCGTAGTGTGTGTCCTATCCAGCGCTATCGTCTTCGCTGTATCTCTTTATCCACTGGTGTTTGACTGGTACATTTCCATAATTCTATGTTAGTGAATTTGTCCTGCCATGTCCATCCTTTTATTCTGCGTAAGCATCCATTAATAAAAGTATGTATCTTCGTGATTGTCAATTTTGTTGTTCTCCATGTTTTACAGCCATATAATAGGACCGCCTTAACATTTGAGTTGAAAATTTTTATTTTTGTATTTCACCTAATTTCTTTGGATTTCCATATGTTTACCAGTGCAATGAAAGCTCCTCTTGCTTTTAATATCCTTATTTTGGTATCATTATCTGTTCCTCCCTCTTTATCTATATTACTGCCCAGATATATGTAAGATTGTACATCTAATAGAGGTAATCCTCCTAGTTTTATTTGGTTATTGCCAACTGTATTAATTCTCATAATGTTGGTCTTATCTCTATTAATCTTCAATCCTAGCTGTTGTGATCTCTCATCCAGTATGCTCATTTTATCCTGCATCTGTTGATGGCTGTGTGATAGGAGAGCTATGTCATCAGCAAAGTCTAAATCAAGTTGTTTGGTCAGTGACCACTGGATCCCATTTCTGTTGTTTTGAGTTATTTTCATAATCCAATCTATGGCCAGTAGAAAGAGATATGGAGACAGAAGGCATCCCTGCCTTACTCCTGTTCTTACACCAGAAGAGGCCAACAGAAGAGCAAAGAATCGCAGATTGTATCTCCCGTCGACGCCAATGGCAATAGAGGAAGAATAGAAGAAGAAGAGGAAGATGAAGTAGAAGAACAGGAGTAAAATAACACTGGGACAACTTAAATGATACTTGTGTTACTAACTCCACAAGTTTTCAGCTCTCTCGTTGCACACACATATGTCATGTGAGTAATGAAGGAGAGTAATATGAATAATGAAAACAACACAAGAGCATCAAATAACAATGGTTAATGCTGCTAGAGAAACAGCAACTTGAAATCATATTCTTCGAGACATGAAAGCGTATTAATATAAAGTGGGAAACAGAAGAAGAAAGTAGTAACAGCTTTACAACACACGCAGATGGTTTTAACGTCAGCACTGTGGAGCATAAACAATAATCAAATCGTACTAGCAATCAAGTTATGACACCTGGCTATAGTCTTGTAAGTCAAAGTCATTGACATGTTGATTTATTATTAAATCGATTCGTTTCTTTCGTTTTTAATGATGACAGTCTGGGGTCTTGGCGTCTTACAATATGAGGTATGGGCGCCTTACAGTCTCAGGCCTGGGCGTCTTTAAGTCTGAGGCGATGACGTCTTATAGACTGAGGCCTGGATGCCTAACAATCTGAGGCCTGGAAGCCTTACAGTCTGAGGCCTGGACGTCTTACAGTCTGAGGCCTGGACATCTTGCAGTCTGAGGCCTGGGCGCCTTACAATATTAGGTCTGAGTACCTTACAGACTAAGGCCTGGGCGCCTTACAATCTTAGGTCTGAGTGCCTTACAGACTAAGGCCTGGGCGCCTTACAATCTTAGGTCTGAGTGCCTTACAGACTAAGGCCTGGGCGCCTTACAATCTTAGGTCTGAGTGCCTTACAGACTAAGGCCTGGGCGCTTTACAATCTTAGGTCTGAGTACCTTACAGACTAAGGCCTGGGCGCCTTACAATCTTAGGTCTGAGTACCTTACAGACTAAGGCCTGGATGCCTTACAATCTTAGGTCTGAGTACCTTACAGACTAAGGCCTGGATGCCTTACAATCTTAGGTCTGAGTACCTTACAGACTAAGGCCTGGGCGCCTTACAATCTTAGGTCTGAGTGCCTTACAGACTAAGGCCTGGATGCCTTACAATCTTAGGTCTGAGTACCTTACAGACTAAGGCCTGGGCGCCTTACAATCTTAGGTCTGAGTGCCTTACAGACTAAGGCCTGGATGCCTTACAATCTTAGGTCTGAGTACCTTACAGACTAAGGCCTGGATGCCTTACAATCTTAGGTTTGAGTGCCTTACAGACTAAGGCCTGGATGCCTTTCAATCTTAGGTCTGAGTACCTTACAGACTAAGGCCTGGGCGCCTTACAATCTTAGGTCTGAGTGCCTAACAGACTAAGGCCTGGGCGCCTTACAATCTTAGGTCTGAGTGCCTTACAGACTAAGGCCTGGATGCCTTACAATCTTAGGTCTGAGTACCTTACAGACTAAGGCCTGGGCGCCTTACAATCTTAGGTCTGAGTGCCTTACAGACTAAGGCCTGGATGCCTTACAATCTTAGGTCTGAGTACCTTACAGACTAAGGCCTGGATGCCTTACAATCTTAGGTCTGAGTGCCTTACAGACTAAGGCCTGGATGCCTTACAATCTTAGGTCTGAGTACCTTACAGACTAAGGCCTGGGCGCTATACAATCTTAGGTCTGAGTGCCTTACAGACTAAGGCCTGGATGCCTTACAATCTTAGGTCTGAGTGCCTTACAGACTAAGGCCTGGGCGCCTTACAATCTTAGGTCTGAGTGCCTTACAGACTAAGGCCTGGATGCCTTACAATCTTAGGTCTGAGTACCTTACAGACTAAGGCCTGGATGCCTTACAATCTTAGGTCTGAGTGCCTTACAGACTAAGGCCTGGGCGCCTTACAATCTTAGGTCTGAGTGCCTTACAGACTAAAGCCTGGATGCCTTACAATCTTAGGTCTGAGTACCTTACAGACTAAGGCCTGGATGCCTTACAATCTTAGGTCTGAGTGCCTTACAGACTAAGGCCTGGATGCCTTACAATCTTAGGTCTGAGTACCTTACAGACTAAGGCCTAGGCGCCTTACAATCTTAGGTCTGAGTGCCTTACAGACTAAGGCCTGGGCGCCTTACAATCTTAGGTCTGAGTGCCTTACAGACTAAGGCCTGGATGCCTTACAATCGTAGGTCTGAGTGCCTTACAGACTAAGGCCTGGGCGCCTTACAATCTTAGGTCTGAGTACCTTACAGACTAAGGCCTGGGCGCCTTACAATCTTAGGTCTGAGTACCTTACAGACTAAGGCCTGTTCGCCTTACAATCTTAGGTCTGAGTGCCTTACAGACTAAGGCCTGGGCGCCTTACAATCTTAGGTCTGAGTACCTTACAGACTAAGGCCTGGATGCCTTACAATCTTAGGTCTGAGTACCTTACAGACTAAGGCCTGGGCGCCTTACAATCTTAGGTCAGAGTACCTTACAGACTAAGGCCTGGGCGCCTTACAATCTTAGGTCTGAGTGCCTTACAGACTAAGGCCTGGGCGCCTTACAATCTTAGGTCTGAGTACCTTACAGACTAAGGCCTGGATGCCTTACAATCTTAGGTCTGAGTACCTTACAGACTAAGGCCTGGGCGCCTTACAATCTTAGGTCTGAGTACCTTACAGACTAAGGCCTGGATGCCCTACAATCTTAGGTCTGAGTACCTTACAGACTAAGGCCTGGGCGCCTTACAATCTTAGGTCTGAGTACCTTACAGACTAAGGCCTGGATGCCTTACAATCTTAGGTCTGAGTACCTTACAGACTAAGGCCTGGGCGCCTTACAATCTTAGGTCTGAGTACCTTACAGACTAAGGCCTGGATGCCTTACAATCTTAGGTCTGAGTACCTTACAGACTAAGGCCTGGATGCCTTACAATCTTAGGTCTGAGTACCTTACAGACTAAGGCCTGGATGCCTTACAATCTTAGGTCTGAGTACCTTACAGACTAAGGCCTGGGCGCCTTACAATCTTAGGTCTGAGTACCTTACAGACTAAGGCCTGGATGCCTTACAATCTTAGGTCTGAGTACCTTTCAGACTAAGGCCTGGGCGCCTTACAATCTTAGGTCTGATTACCTTACAGACTAAGGCCTGGATGCCTTACAATCTTAGGTCTGAGTACCTTACAGACTAAGGCCTGGATGCCTTACAATCTTAGGTCTGAGTACCTTACAGACTAAGGCCTGGATGCCTTACAATCTTAGGTCTGAGTACCTTACAGACTAAGGCCTGGATGCCTTACAATCTTAGGTCTGAGTACCTTACAGACTAAGGCCTGGATGCCTTACAATCTTAGGTCTGAGTACCTTACAGACTAAGGCATGGGCGCCTTACAATCTTAGGTCTGAGTACCTTACAGACTAAGGCCTGGATGCCTTACAATCTTAGGTCTGAGTACCTTACAGACTAAGGCCTGGATGCCTCACAATCTTAGGTCTGAGTGCCTTACAGACTAAGGCCTGGGTGCCTTACAATCTTAGGTCTGAGTACCTTACAGACTAAGGCCTGGATGCCTTACATTCGGATGCCTGGATGCCTTACAATCTTAGGTCTGAGTACCTTACAGACTAAGGCCTGGATGCCTTACAATCTTAGGTCTGAGTACCTTACAGACTAAGGCCTGGATGCCTTACATTCTTAGGTCTGAGTACCTTACAGACTAAGGCCTGGGCGCCTTACAATCTTAGGTCTGAGTACCTTACAGACTAAGGCCTGGATGCCTTACAATCTTAGGTCTGAGTGCCTTACAGACTAAGGTCTGGATGCCTTACAATCTTAGGTCTGAGTGCCTTACAGACTAAGGCCTGGATGCCTTACAATCTTAGGTCTGAGTGCCTTACAGACTAAGGCCTGGGCGCCTTACAATCTTAGGTCTGAGTGCCTTACAGACTAAGGCCTGGATGCCTTACAATCTTAGGTCTGAGTGCCTTACAGACTAAGGCCTGGATGCCTTACAATCTTAGGTCTGAGTGCCTTACAGACTAATGCCTGGGCGCCTTACAATCTTAGGTCTGAGTGCCTTACAGACTAAGGCCTGGGCGCCTTACAATCTTAGGTCTGAGTGCCTTACAGACTAAGGCCTGGGCGCCTTACAATCTTAGGTCTGAGTGCCTTACAGACTAAGGCCTGGGCGCCTTACAATCTTAGTTCTGAGTGCCTTACAGACTAAGGCCTGGGCGCCTTACAATCTTAGTTCTGAGTGCCTTACAGACTAAGGCCTGGGCGCCTTACAATCTTAGGTCTGAGTACCTTACAGACTAAGGCCTGGGCGCCTTACAATCTTAGTTCTGAGTGCCTTACAGACTAAGGCCTGGGCGCCTTACAATCTTAGTTCTGAGTGCCTTACAGACTAAGGCCTGGGCGCCTTACAATCTTAGGTCTGAGTACCTTACAGACTAAGGCCTGGGCGCCTTACAATCTTAGGTCTGAGTACCTTACAGACTAAGCCTGGGCGCCTTAAATTCTGATGCCTGGATGCCTTACCTATGAGATTAAAACAAGATATACATTTTTTTTTATTTATTAAAAACATTCTTAATAATTTGCTCATTAAATCTGTGTTGCAGCGAAAGCAGAAAGAATGTTTTCAGCAAAGAAATCTGCGTCCTACTCCTCCTCTATCGGCTTTCAGCTAAATTGTCACATACAACATTTGACGATATCTTTACACATATTGATTTATCAAGACATTAACCTATCGATTCTGCAATTAGACAAGACCATGCAAAATATCACGTAACATTACTAGTTCACCTCTAGAAAGAACCATAGGAGCCGCGATAGCTCAGTGGATAATGAACGGGACTACAAAAGGCAATAGGTAGGGTTCGATCCCATCCGACGGCTTCAGTGTTCACCCAGACTTAAATGGGTACCGAATTTTATTGTTCTGGGAATATAAAGCTACACGGGCGTAATACCGACCAAGTAAAGTAAAGGGTAAAGAGCCCCCGTCCCAACGCCAAGTGGCGTATAGGGAATATGGTGTTAGTGGCCATACATTTTACAGATCTTCAGCACATGATTCTTGGGGTAATGTGGTCGGTATTACGCCCGTGCCGCTTTACTTTCCCAGAAAAAAATCAGGTAGCCATTTAAGGCTGGGTGAACCCGGAAGCCGTCGGTTGGGATCGAACCCTACCTCTTATCCTGTGTAGTCCAGTTCACTAACCACTGAGCTATCGCGGCTCCCAACATAAATTATACTTCGCAAACAATTTAACGTTTTGTATGTGGTGTCACAAGTTGAAATCACTTTCATTACAAATCAATTATAAGAATGAGAGGAGTGTACTAGACTCAGAATATCTTCGTCCATAAACGTTTTTTAAAAAAATTAATAAAGTTTCCACGATCAGAAAAAAAAACATAAAGTTTACATAAAAACATAAAGTTTACATAAAACATCATCATCATCGAGTGCCATCTCCGCATATAAGGTTGGCTACCATGGAGCGCCATTCCACTTTGTCTCTTTCTTTGATGGTGCAGGTTGTCATAGGCTGGTTGTCCATCTTTTGATGCTACTCGTCCATGTTAGTCTTGGTCTGCCTCTGCCTCTTTTACCTTGTATTTTCCCCTCCAGGATTACTTTTAGTAGGCTGTTGTATCTTTTAACATGGCCCAAAAATCGCATTTGTCTTGTTTGAATTGTGTTTAGTAGTTATCATTTCATTTTTAGTTGTTTTAAGACTTCATCGTTTGCTTTCTTTTCATTCCATCCTATTCTACCTATTCTTCTATATATCCACGTTTCAAAGGCTTTAATTCTCCGTTCTGTTGTCTTGTCTATTGTCCATGTTTCTGCACATATAGGAATGATGAGAAGACATAACATTTTGCTATTTCTTAGATCTAGCCTTGGTGTTATTTGTTTTGATGTTAGTACGTTCTTCATGACATTAAAATTACTTTTTGCCATTCATATTCTTTTGTTTATTTCAATTTTACATTTTGCATCACTGATTATAGTATGTCCAAGGTAGTTGTAGTTCTGAACTGTCTCCAGGTCTATTCCTTCAATTTTGATATCCACTTGTGGGTTTTGAGTATGTTCTTTGTTTATGATCATAGTTTTAGTCTTTTTGATATTCATATCTAGTCCATCTTTTTTGCTTTTCATGTTTATTTCATTAAGTAATTGTTGTAGATCTTTAGGATTTTCTGCTAGTAGTACAGTGTCATCAGCATATCTTAGGTTATTGATTATCTTTCCATCAATTTGTAGGCCTGGCATCTCTGTGATGTTTTTAAAGATTTGCTCAGTGTATCTATCAATTGACCTTTCGAGCCGTAGCCGGCCCATATGGCGTAGACCAAGATACTCATTCTCTTATCTGAATTTTTGTTCTAGCAGTTTTCAATTCTTTTAAAGATATTTTATCAAATCTCGCCATTTGTCTCTGCTCTGAGCAAGCAGCTCTATCTCATTGAGGGAGCCGAATCCTGCTGCTCTTACCAGCTCATCAATGTTCTTCTCAATGTCTCTCTGGGTTTTCCTCTTTTCCTCTTACCTACTGTTTCCGATATGAAGGCTTGCTTTGCTATTTGGTTATTATCTCTTCTCATCATATGTCCAACATATGACCATCGTCTTTTCTTTATTACTGAAGATATTAGTGGTTGATTGTCGATTTCTCTAATTTCCTCGTTTGTTTTGAATTCGTTCCACGCTATATCAAGTATTTTCCTTAGACTTAAATTTTCGAATGCATTCAACTTTGTTTCTATAATTCTTCTTGTTTTTCTCCAACTTTCACACGCATACGTAAGGGTTGATAGTACATTTGATTTGAATAGTCTAAGTTTTGTGTTTGTGCTGATGAGTTTTGATTTCCACAACTTTTCAAGGCTTCTGAAAGACATTGCTGCTTTAGCTATTCTGATTCTAATTTCTTTGCATGTATCCCCTTCTCGATCAATGTGACCTCCTAGATAGGTAAAGTAATCGATCTCTTCTATTGGTTTGTTTTCCATGTATATTTTGTCGTCTGTTGGAATTAAACTTTTCATGAATTTAGTCTTTTCATGATTGATCTCAAGTCCAATTTTTGCTGGCTATTGATGATAGTTCATTTGTGTTTTCCTGCATCGTTTTTTATCTGACTGCTGATGAGAACTATGTCATCAGCAAAGTCGAGGTCCTCCAAATGGTCTCCTTGTATCCATTCGATTTCTTTATTACCAGTGCAGCATTTCTTCATTATGAAGTCCATAACAATTCCAAATAACAAGGGCGAAACCCCAGTTTCTATTGTGAAACATTCGCTTAGTCCTTCCTCTGTTCGAACTGCACATGTGTAACCATCATACATGTCTTTAATAATATTTATGATTTTTGATGGTAAGCCACATTGCTTCAAATTTTCCACAAAGAATCTCTATGAATACTGTCAAATGCTTTTTTGATGCTCAATGTATATATATATATATATATATATGTATTTAAAAACATAAAGTTTACATACAAACATAAAGTTTACATAAAAACATAAAGTTTACATACAAACATAAAGTTTCCAAAATTAGAATTAAAATCTTACTTTGAGATAAAACAACACAAGAGCTGTGGTACACGTTTCATAGAGCTTTCCACAGGACCAACACGATATTACAAATGTGTATATATTTCTATATATTATATATTTGTGTCTATTTCCATATTAAAAATTAGTGTGTATTTCAGTATTAAATATTTGTATCTATTTCCATATTAAATATCAGTGTCTTGCTTGCTTGCGTTCGCCCGACGACTAGAGGCGCCCACCTCTTCATCATCCGCCCTTAAAAGGACTTTAAGTGGGCGTGTCTGCGTTGTGTTGTGGTTTGCAGTATAACTGTGATATTTGCGCCTTTCGGCCCAACACATCCGACTTCAGCACGATATCAGTGTCTATTTCCATATTAAATATCAGCGTCTATTTCCATATTAAAAATTAGTGTGTATTTCAGTATTAAATATTTGTGTCTATTTCCATATTAAATATCAGTGTCTATTTCCATATTAAATATCAGTGTCTATTTCCATATTAAATATTTGTGTCTATTTCCATATTAGAATGGCAAGAAACAGAACGACTTGGAAAGTGTTTGAAAGACCTATGCTCCACAGGTAGCTGTAAGGTAGAAGAAGAAGCGTCCATTTTTTTGGGTCTACTATTTTGGAATTCCAGGAAAATTCAAGAACAGAAACCTAGCGTGAGATTGTGGTTCTGCCCTATGTGCCGTCTTCGGCTCGAAAGGACAATAGATAGATAGATAACAATGAAAATCATTGGTTCATTTTCATTGTTACAATATAGATATATTCACATATACACGAATACATACATACACGCATACATACATACACACATACAAACAAACATACATATATAGTATACATCTGTTGTGTGTATTAAAGATTAGAATCAGTAATTGAACATGTAAGTATGGTAAATAGTTTATTTTTAGGAAGGTGATATCCTAAAAAGACCAATGAGGAAGTTCTCAAAGAGGCCAACACAAAAAGGGAGCTCTTAAAAAACATCAGAAAGAAGCAATCAACATTTTTTGGGCACATCATGAGAAGAGGAAAGTTGGTATACTTGGTTACAACTGGCAAAATAAAAGGAAAGAGAGATCGCGGACGACAAAGAGAGAAAATACTGGATAGCTTGGTGTCATGGCATGGAAAACAGTCAACAACAGAACTGATACGATGCACTGTAGATAGAAGATTGTGGAGGGACATGATCGCCTACGCCAACCGGCAGGGTACATGATGATGATGATGATGATGATATTGGATCAAGATCTGGAGGGCACAAGCATACCTGAAGATAAGTGCAGATAAAGATCTTTGTCTACGTCCCAGGACATGCGGGAGTACGGGGAAATGAAAGAGCGGACAGGTTGACTCGCTGCGCTATTATTGAGGGTGGTCAACCACTGAATCGGACGGACATCATCAATGCCAGAACCGAGAAACTTAGTGGGTGTACAAGAAGACTTATCAACCAACACAGAACTGGAGTCGTCAGTCGTTGGACACTACGAGACTTGCTGAGGAGGGGACCTGAGCATCTATGGACATGCTCGGAGTGCAATGATGATGACCCGCTAATAACTCAATAACTCTTTAACTGAGGTCATATTGATATGGTGCAGCTCTAGTAGAAGTCTATATGTTAAGATGTTTTCGTTGAAATGGCTTTGAAAAAAAAAATGGCAGAAAGAATCCATTAAACATGAAAGAAGTGGTAGTGTGCTTACTAGTTTGCTTTCTAGTTTGCTTTCTAGTTTGCTTTCTAGTTTGCTTGATAGTTTGCTTTCTAGTTTGCTTGATAGTTTGCTTGCTAGTTTGCTTGATAGTTTGCTTGCTAGTTTGCTTGATAGTTTGCTTGATAGTTTGCTTGCTAATTTGCTTGCTAGTTTGCTTGATTGTTTGCTTGATAGTTTGCTTTCTAGTTTGCTTGATAGTTTGCTTGATAGTTTGCTTGATAGTTTGCTTGATAGTTTGCATGCTAGTTTGCTTGATAGTTTGCTTGATAGTTTGCTTGCTAATTTGCTTGCTAGTTTGCTTGATTGTTTGCTTGATAGTTTGCTTTCTAGTTTGCTTGCTAGTTTGCTTTCTAGTTTGCTTGCTAGTTTGCTTGATAGTTTGCTTGCAAGTTTGCTTGATAGTTTGCATGCTAGTTTGCTTGATAGTTTGCTTGATAGTTTGGTTTGCTTATTTGCTTGCTAGTTTGCTTGATTGTTTGCTTGATTGTTTGCTTGATAGTTTGCTTGCTAGTTTGCTTGATTGTTTGCTTGATTGTTTGCTTGATAGTTTGCTTGATAGTTTGCTTGATAGTTTGCGTGCTAGTTTGCTTGCTAGTTTGCTTGCTAGTTTGCTCTCTAGTTTGCTCTCTAGTTTGCTTGATAGTTTGCTTGATAGTTTGCTTGCAAGTTTGCTTGATAGTTTGCATGCTAGTTTGCTTGATAGTTTGCTTGATAGTTTGCTTGATAGTTTGCTTGCTAGTTTGCTTGCTTCTTTGCTTGCTAGTTTGCTTGATTGTTTGCTTGCTAGTTTGCTTGCTAGTTTGCTTGATTGTTTGCTTGATAGTTTGCTTGCTAGTTTACTTGATTGTTTGCTTGCTAGTTTGCTTGCTAGTTTGCTTGATAGTTTGCTTTCTAGTTTGCTTGATAGTTTGCTTGCTAGTTTCCTTGATTGCGTTCGCCCGATGACTAAAGTATTCTAGAGTGTTCTAGTAGATTATATAATTCCATCTTCATAAACCGCCTTTAAAAGAAAGTTAAGTGGACGTATCTGCGTTGTGTTGTGGTTTGCAGTATAACTGTTATATTTGCGCCTTTCGGCCCAACACATCCGACTTCAGGACATTTTTGAGTACCAGGTTATCTTCCCTCTTCGATCCCCACTCGCTTTGCCAGACTAGACTGGTTAGTCTGTTACTAGAGGCACCGCGGAGAGGTGGAGCAGGGTCTGGATGGTTCTAGTTCACCGATCCTGACGCAAGCCATCAGCTGTGGGTCGCTGGCAACTTCCAGCTCTGGTGCTGTGGTGTGCGCCTTTGCCTCCAAGTAGTAGTTTGAGAATGTAGTAAATATTTCACAGAAGAGTTGTGAACTTTTCTCTAATATAAATATTTGATGTTATCCCTTACTTTTCATGACACTCTATCTTCCACATGAAGGTCAGTTTAAACATTCACATCATTACCATTATGTGTCTGCATTCAATAAATACAGGCTTCTACAATCTGATGCCTCGACGCCTTACGGTCTGTGGCCTGGACGTCTTACAATCTGAGGCCTGAGTGCCTTATTGTCTGAGGCTTGGACGTCTTACAATCTGAGGCCTCGACGCCTTACGGTCTGTGGCCTGGATGTCTTACAATCTGAGGCCTCGACGCCTTACGGTCTGTGGCCTGGACGTCTTACAATCTGAGGCCTGAGTGCCTTATTGTCTGAGGCTTGGACGTCTCACAATCTGAGGCCTCGACGCCTTACGGTCTGTGGCCTGGACGTCTTACAATCTGAGGCCTGGGTGTCTTATTGTCTCTGGCATGGGCGTCTTGCAATCTGAGGCCTGGACGCCTTACGGTCTGAGGCCTGGATGCCTTACGGTCTGAGGCCTGGACGCCTTACAATCTGAGGCCTGGGCACCTTAAAATCTGAGTCATTGACGTCTTACAATCTGAGGCCCTGACGACTTACAATATGAGGCTTGGACGCCTTACAGTATGAGGTCTAGGCGCTTTATTATCTTACAACTTTAACTTCACTACCACAATGTGTGTATTTTCAATAAATACAGGCTTATCAAATAGTGATGTAAACTTATGTTATTTGCTTCCTCTTTGCAAGACCACTCCCAGGCAGATTATACGTTCTAATATATATATATATATATATATATATATATATATATATATATATATATATATATATATCATCATCATCAAGTACCGGGCCTCCTGGCGTAGGTGATCATGTCTCTCCACAATTTCGATCTTGACAATTATTTATCATTTCTGTTGTTGACCTTCTGCCAAGCCAATCTCTTAAGCTGTCTGGTATCTTTTCTCTTTGCTTCACTCTATCTCTTCGTCCCTCAATTTTTCCAGTTCTTCCAGTTGTTCCCTTCCCATTACATGACCAAAAAACGATGCTTGTTTCTTCCTAATATTGGAAATTGGCTCTCTTTTTGCTTTGACCTCTTTCAGAACATTTTCATTACTCTTCTTAGCTGTCCATGGTATTCTCAACATTCTTCTGTAAAACCACATTTCTACAGACTCCGGTGATTTTCTTGTCTATTGGGCTATTGTTCATGATTCACATCCATATGTTAAGACTGGCTCTACGTAACATTTAAGAACTCTTTTTCTATATATATATTTTACTGTTAGTCTCCTTCAGTCATATTTGGCTATGGATATAAGGTATATATATATATATATATATATATATATATATATATATATATATATATATATATATATGTATCTATTCTTTCGTCGTGTATTCTCTTTTGCAATGAATCTGTCTGCTTCTTGCTTGAGTTGGAGCTTAAGAGTGTTTTTCCACAGATTGCGGTCTTTCCAGGCCGCATGATTTATGTTCAGGGTCTTCATGGCATGTTTATATGTGTCTATAAATCCGAGTTTTGGTGCCTCTTATTTCTTTTGCCATCAACTATTTGTCGATATACGAGTATATGTTTTGGTATGCAGCGATTATACATTGTAAGTGGCCAGGCCTGTATACTCCGTGTTGTTTGTGCAGCGTGTAGAGATGTTCGGTAGGGCTGTGCGAGTGAGGACTTCCACGTTTGTCACTTTATCCTTCCAGATGTTATCAAGGATGCGGTGCTAACATAGAATATGGGATACAGTTAACCTTATGTATTGCTATGCATAACTTGTCCATGATTCGCTGCCATATTCAATGATACTGATGATGCAGACGTTGTAAACTTCAGCCTTTGTTTCAGTTGTCAGCTTGCTGTGTTGTCTAATGCGCATAGAAAAGCCGGTGAATGTGGTAGCAGCTGTATCAATGCGTGTGTCAATTTCTGTGTCTAAAGATAGTTTATTTAAAGACAATATATACATATATATATATATATATATATATATATATATATATATATATATATATATATATATATGCATCAGCATCAAGTTCCATGCCTGCTGGTGGAGGTGATCATGTCTCTTCATAATTTTTGATCTCGACAGTTATTTATCATTTCTGTTGTTGAACTTCTGCCAAGCCATTTACTTAAGCTGTCTGGGATCTTTTCTCTTTGCTTCTCTTCGACCATCAATTTTTCCAGTTGTTACAATATATTCAAACTGTTCCCTTCTCATAACATGGATAAAAATGATGATTGTTTCTATCTAATATTGAATATTTGCTGTCTCTTTGCTCTGGCCCCTATTTATTATACATATATATATATATATATATATATATATATATATATATGTGTGTCTTAATCGCTAAGAGTGAAAATGAGTTATAGGAAATGTTAGACATTATAGTGAAAGAAAGCAAAAATAAGGGACTCAGCTTTAAAAGTAAAAAGGCAAAAGTAATGCTAACAGCAAAGAAAAAGATATCACCTCGGCGCAAAATAAAGACAAGTGGAACAATATTAAAACAGGTAAAATGAATTTAAATATCTGAGAATAATGTTGACCTCAGATGGTAGGTGTACAACAGAGGTGAGATGCAGAATGGCTCAGGCAAAAGCAGCTTTCCAAAAAATGAAGAACACACTATGAAATCCATTTTTTGACAATAGAAACAAGAAAAAGAGTTCTTAAATGTTATGTAGAGCCTGTCTTAACATATGGATGTGAATCATGGACAAAGGGACAACAGACAAGAAAATTAGTTGAGGCTGTAGAAATGTGGTTTTACAGAAGAATGTTGTGAATACCCTGGACAGCTAAGAAGAGTAATGAAAATGTTCTGAAAGGGGTCAAAACAAAAAGAGAGCTAATTTCCAATATTAGGGAGAAACAAGCATAATTTTTTGGCCATGTAATGAGAAGAGAACTTTTCTTCCTCTTCCTCTTTCCTTCCTCATTTGCCTTTCAGCGCCGAGGGGAGATATAATTTGCGGTGTTTTGCTCTTCTGTTCGCCTCTGCTGCTGTTATGTTTCCTAGTGCTTCTAATATTCCATCGACCTATCTTTTACGTGGTCGACCCTTGGGTCTGGTGTTCTCACAACGATTGTTGAAGGCTCGTTGTGTTGTGTTTTGTTCTTTCTGCCTTGTCACGTAGCCAAACCATTTTATCTGTTGTTTCCTTATATATTCTATGGCGGGGGCTATTCCTAGCTTTTTTCTCAGTTCTTCATTTCTGATTCCTTCATTCCTGTCTTACACCTGATCTAACTTCGAAGTGGTCTGTGTAGCCTGCTGCTGTCCTGACCCTGCAGCTGCTGTTGACGTAGAGACTTTTAATAAGGTTGATTAGATGTTGACTTACTCCGTATGTTGTTAGTATCTCCCACAGTTGTTCTCTGTTTACTCTGTCGAATGCTTTCTCCTGGTCAATGAAGGCTATGTATAAGTTTTGTTTGTGTTCTGTCGTTTTTTCTGCAAGCTGTTTTAGTGTGAATAGTGCATCGGTACATCCTCTGTTTTTTTCGGAACCCTATTTGAGAATCGCTTAACTGTAGTTCTATTATTGGTCTCAGCCTTTTTTCCAAGATTTTGGCGTATAGCTTTCCTACATGGCTGAGAAGAGATATACCTCTATATTGATTGCAGTCTCTTTTGCTACCTTTCTTTTTCCATATTGGTATGATGATTGCCTGTTGCCAGTCTTCTGTGGCTTGTTGTTGGTGCCATGCTGCATTAAATATTCTTATCAGCCATTGCATTCCTGTTTCTCACTGGAATATATTGTAAGAACTGGAAAAATTGAGGGACGAAGAGATAGAGTGAAGCAAAGAGAAAAGATACCAGACAACTTTAGAGAATGGCTTTACAGAAGGTCAACAACAGAAATAATAAATAACTGTCAAGATCGAGAGTTGTGGAGAGACATGATCACCTACGCCAGCAGGCCCGATACTTGATGATGATGATGAAGCGCATAAAAGCACAGCTTACGATATTGATCTTAAATGTACTATACCTCTTGACTTCTTCATGCCTGTGCTGATTAATAAGGAAAAACGTAGATTACAAGCAAAATGCAATTCGAAAATAAATGTCTCGTGAAAATGCTTTGTATAGAATGTAATGAATTCAATACAAGTGTACAATTAACAGAGATGACTCCGCAACAAAGAGTCTTATCTTTCATCAAGAAAAGAAAGTGGACACAGTTGGCCATTTGGTGAGAAGGAATAACATGAGAATGACAAACCGAGCTCTGAAATTAGAAATAGGAGAAAGAAAAAAACAGAAAAAAGGTTGTCGTCGAGATTCACTAACATAAACACTGATAAGAAATGCTGTGACAGCAGGCATCGACAATTTTCCTGAGATTGAGAAGTTAATCCATCTGCAAGTCCTATGTGACGTATGGATATGGAATTACTATATAAACACACAGACGCATATATATATATATATATATATATATATATGCGTCTGTGTGTGTTTATATAGTAGCCATGCACTATCGTTAAACTCAGACTATGACTTCTAGATGGTATTAAACATGGCAAGACACATCAATAATTTTGTTTTTAAAACTACATTTTATTTTTTTTGAGGTCGCTCTTTTGAAAACCACTGGGCTGAAATTGGCCTATGAAGGATACCTGACCAGAGGACTAAGCTAAAGATTTTAGCATGTTCGTAAATTATACAAGAAGACAAATTTATGATGTGAATGTGAGTTCTATCGTTCTCTCTCTCTCTCTCTCTCTCTCTCTCTCTCTGTCCCTCTCTCTTACGCATGTTTTTTTTTCCTAACATTGACTCCAATTCGCCTTTAAACAGCATTACGTCATTCATTTATTTTATTACACGCGAGACAAGAATTTTAGCCACATTTTCTGTCTCTTTAGACTAACGCAAAAGTCTCTCAGGCATGCCTTGTACATTTGGTGTAGTTCTGTAATGGTGTACTCCCAATATTCTTTAATTTTTCGACATGCCACACAATCTTTGCCTGTTGATGTAGAAGCTAACTCTTTCATAACGCTCTCCTCACAATCTATTTCACTATCTATACGGATTCCAGAATATCTTCCGAAATAAATACTAAAAGTAAATCACTATGAAATGTTATATGTATACAAAAGCTTAATATAATATATATATATATATATATATATATATATTTACATATACATAAATAATCATTTTTTGGCGATGTTGTGTGAAAGGAACAGCTGTAATATATTGTAACAACTGGGAAAATTGAGGAAAGAAAAGATAGAGGGAAGCAAGGAGAAAACAGGCTAAGAGAATGGCTTGGTGGAACATCAACAACAGTAATGATAAATAACTGTCGAGATCGAAAGTTGTGGAGAGACATGATAACCTACGCCAGCAGAATGGTACTTGATGACGATGATGATGATATAAGCTTTGCGATGCACCAGGGCTACTTTAATGAAGAGATATTGATAGATGGCTATAGGTTCTTTTTAGTTTTCTCATGACATTTTTAAAATATTTACTTATATAATCATCGTGACGGATGCGCGAGGAAAATATTTTACAATTTTTAAATAAATACCAGAGAAACAACGAAACAAAAAAGCTCTAACTATAGAGGAGATAGACACAAGTATATAATTAGTAATTATTAATTAATAATAATTGTACTAGGGCGCAGTAAAGCTGGGTGAATGTAAATATAAAAGTGTATATAGCAGCTTTACTAAATTAAGAAAGTACACAATTATTAACGTTTCTTCTTTAGGCCTTCGTCAGAATAATAACACAGCAAAGTGTGCAATATAAAAATGTTTATAGCTTTCATACTGTCTTATTTTTATTGAAGCTACTATATACACTTTTATATTTATTTTTCTGTTTATTAAATTTATTTATATTATTATTCTTTACAAATTTAGTGACGGTAGATTGGGCGGAAGCATCAGAAATGATCAACGGCCCAGAAAGCTGAAACAGCAAAGTGTGTGGTACACAAGAGGGCACTGCAGATGAATACGCTGACCACCATGACAGAGATCGGAACCTTCGCGGGTACTATTCAGAAGAAAGTCATGGAAAGTAACAGGAATGGCAAGAAGTAAATTGTAATGTAATGAGAAATATTTTAAAATCAAAACAAATAACACCAGGGCTAAATCTAAGAGTAGCAAAATGTTATATCTTCTCAACATTCCTGTATGGTGCAGAAACATGGACATTAGACAAGAAAACAACAGAAAATTAAAGCCTTTGAAATGTGGATTTATAGAAGAGGAAGAAAAATTGGATGGAAAGAAAAGAAAACAAATGATGACGTCTAAAAACAAATGAAAAAGAAAAAAGAACTACTAAACACAATTCAAACAAGACAAATGAGATTTCTAGGGCATGTTAACTGAAGAATACAGCAGCCTACTAAAAGTAATATTGGAAGGGAAAATACAGGGTAAAAGAGGCAGACCAAGGCTAACATGAACGAGGAACATTAAAATATGGACAAGTCATCCTATGACAACCTGCACCATCAAGAGACAGAGCGGAATGGCGCTCCATGGTAGCCAACCTTCGATGCGGAGATGGCATTTAATTTTCAACAAACTGGTAGTATAATTTGATGAACCATCTGATCAAACGAAGGTGTGATATGTTCACGTAAATCAACTTTATTGTGATATGTTCATGTAAATCAACTTTATTGTGATATGTTCACGTAAATCAACTTTATTGTGATATGTTCACGTAAATCAACTTTATTGTGATATGTTCACGTAAATCAACTTTATTGTGATATGTTCATGTAAATCAAACTTTATTGTGATATGTTCACGTAAATCAACTTTATTGTGATATGTTCACGTAAATCAACTTTATTGTGATATGTTCACGTAAATCAACTTTATTGTGATATGTTCACGTAAATCAACTTCATTGTGATATGTTCACGTAAATCAACTTCATTGCTATTTAGTTGTATAACTTTTTCCCCCACTAAAATATTACTTTAAATTGCTATTTTCGAATGAGACCCACTAAATTTTGATAATAAGTAAATAATATATATATATATTTATTTATATGTATAGATAAACAATAAAAACAAAGAAGAATTAGATTTTGTTTTGGGACAAGGAGCAGCGAAAGAAAAGTATGACATTTTAACAGAAAATAAAACGTGAGTTAACTAAGCGAAGAGAAATAAAATGTAACGAAAGTTAGACAATAACCGAATATAATTTAATACCAAATCTCTTCAAAATAAGGTTTACTGTTCAGAAACATGTAAAGGCAGTAGCGAATGTCGATCTCGTTATTGTCCGGATTGGTGATCACGTCAACGGAACACAGACCATATAAAGAAATAAATAATAAATATGAATATTACACAAATATAACTGAAACCCTATCTTCCAAAAAATTGCTGAATAATAATAAAAACGAGCATAAATGTGAAAATATAAGCAAGGGACATGGCCATAATAACATGCAAATATCTTCTGAGTCGCAGATAATATTATACTTTTATTTTGGTTATTACGTCGAAAACTATGGCAAAGCGTAGTACCTAGTGTAATAAATAAGAAAAGAAAATTAACTGCATTTGTGCAGAATATTTCAACAAGGTTCTTTGCTTTGCAATTAAAATAAGCAACACGTGTATACTTGTTCCTTAAAAGACCTTTAAACGTCACATCTTCTTTATTTATTCATTTCTACATGTATTCAGATGAGACTCAAAATACGTTTATTATTCACGGCGATGTGCCGGCTAAAAATAAAAACTGTGAAAATAATCAATGAATTCAGAGAAGTGTTTCAGTGTTCAACCGTTGCACAGTTTTAAAGAAATCCCAGGTTGTCTTAGGCGTGCAGAGCTCGGCTCAGCACTGAGATCGAGCCGTCAATTTCACGCTTAGACACGCCCACAAGACTTCTCTTAACATCCATCGCACTGGCCCGGGCTTCAGGGTCAGGCAAGGTCAAAGAAAACCCCTTGTGATTGGTTAATGTGTACTTCCGTGTGTTTTATTCTCTGTCGGAATTGAACGAATGTATTTCTGGTGCCCGGCAGGCAGTGTAGGGTTCCGTAAAATGCGTAAAAGGGGCTATATCACGCTGCGTTTATAGTTGGGGCCATTCTTAGACGTCTCTCTTCAAATGGTTTGTCGGTGGTAAAAATAATTTCATCACTACATTGATGGTTTCATGGGGAGTTTACTGCCCGGGCTATTCTCAGCGCGGACTTGTGGATAATAACTTGACTAGTGATCACACTGGACATCAGAGACTCGTCAACGACGCCAGAATCGTTCAACAAAGTGTCAGCGACGACAGTCTGAGCAGTAATCCTAATCCTAATCCTGTCATTTGCAGTAATAACAACTTCATCAACAACCCACACACTGCAACATCAATATCAACGTCCAGCAACGGCGACGGGTATTTCCACAGAGGGGACAGAAGTTATAGTATGAGTTCATATCTGCCCTTGCGTCATTCGGGCACACACGGGGTACCCCCGACCCTCGAGGGGCTGTTGGAGGCGACGACAACGTTATGCACGGCATGGGTGGTGTAATGGATGGCGGTGGATACATGGAACATTTCCTGAACATTCCGGAGATATGTCCAAGCGGTAGCTACAGAAATCCGAGGTACTACATGGGCACATACAATGCCGACGCCTGTCGCATGGAAGCTCTGCAACAACAGCATCGGAACCATCACGATTTGAGGATGGGTTTGCAGGGCACCAGACCTTCCTTCTATCCCAACATGAATATGGGCATGAGGTTCGGGGATAGCATGGACGCTCAAGTAGGTGCAAACTGCATACCCCCTCAGAACAGGGTGGACACGCTTTCTCCCTGCACTAAAGCGGTAGGAGTTGCCAGCGACGCTGAGCCGCCATCTTTTTACCCATGGATGTCTATAGTAGGCAAGTATTTTCCCACTTCCTTGTTTATGTTCGCATCTCTTCTTGTAATTCTTTCAGTATCATCATGTCTACATACAAATCTCAAGATATAGACTTCGATGTGTACACACTTATCAAACTTTAATCAATAAATAAACATTAAATCGTTATCTATCAAAACTTTTACTACAAATGTACAGTACCACTCCCAGTATTTATTTCTTTACCGTTTCTAGCATCAACAAATCATAACAAATTCATACATTTATAACAAATATATCGCTATAATTTTGTTCCGTTTAACATTTTAACACTAGATCTTAAATGTAATGTATTAATCGTTACAACTACGCTTATGTTATGGTTAACTTTACATGTATACGCATTTACACGACGGTAAAAACAGTTTTAGCGTTATAAAGCAGAATCTATAAATATGTAAATATATGACAAGCAAACACGTTATCGTAAATCCGCAAGAGTTCAAAAATGTAACATTAGAGCGTAAATGTGTTGTAACAAACATTACAACATAGTTTATATCTGGTTATTAACCCAACTTTTATATTGATTTAGAACACCGGCAGTAATATGAAATGTTCTATCATTTTTCGCACTAAAAGATCTAGAAATACATAGATCTAGAAATATATAAATACACAGTTTAAAAAAAAAATTTGGGATCGCCCAACCTGACCACCATACAAATTAACATGTGGGCACAAATGTGATGTCACAACTTTTAATTATTATTAGTTATATGTTTTTATATATAAATTATTACAAGTTATTTATATATAATATAATTAAAGTCAAATGTAAATAAATTGAATATACTGTATATATGTATATTATATAATGCAACCAGCAACTAAAGAAATTACATTTATATAAATGCAACTAGCATGAAAAAAGTGTTTATGTAGTTCAACTATGAAAAAAAGAAAAGAAATTATAACTTTAATTTTTAAAAAAAAAAACAGTAAAGAAAGATATTATACATTTAACATGAAGATTATATAGGTAACAATACAACTAGCGAGGAAATAAGGTATCACGTTATGTTATATAACATTTCAGTGGCACAGTTCAGAAATATAATAAATTACATGATTTTTTAAAATAAACATGTATTTACACATGAGACATAATATATGTTAAAACTGACAAATATGATTGCCAAATACTGTTTTTTTTTTTTTTAAATAAACTAAATACAGTTTCCACAAACTTAATCAATTAAACGCTTCACGTGTTACATTATTAGAGATGCTGTAACAAACAGGTTTAGTAACAACAACAAAATAGTAAAATGTTGATGTCATTCATGGTTAATTAACTCACTTTGTATGTCATCATTTTGAAAGCCGTACTAAACACATCCAAAACATAATGTTTAACTACAACATATTTTTAAAAATGGAATTTAGGACAAAAATAACATATTTTTACAAATTGTAAATAATTATTGGATTTATAATAAAACTGCATAACATTGCAAGATTGTTAATTTAAGCCTTTGATATATCTACATACTTTAAGGGGAGAGTTTAAAACTCAATGTTAAAAGGTAAAAGGGGATAAAATATATATTTAATAAATGCAATGTTATTTTACTGTAGTAGTAATTATGTTAATTTACAAAAAAATAGAATAAAAGACAGGTATATACATATATATATATATATATTTACTTTATAATGTATATATCTAATATGTCATAATGTATAAACAATATAGCATAATATATTACAGGCATTGAAAATATACGCGCATTGATACATAAAGTTATCAAACAGGTTAAAAAAATATTATTGATAGTAGAAAAATTAGATAATTTAATGAAATGCAAATTGTTTTAAATATATAAAAATCAAATATAACTTGTGGTCAAAAGGTTTTATATATATGTATAAAAGTAAAGTACCCCCGTCACGCCAAGTGACGTATAGGGAATATGGTGTTAGCGACCATACATTTTACAGACCTTCGGCACATGATTTTTGGGGTAATGTGGTCGGTATTACGCCCGTGCCGCTTTACTTTCCCAGAAAAAAAATCCGGTACCCATTAAAGGCTGGGTGAACTTATATATATATATATATATATATATATATATATATATATATATATATATATATATATATATATATATATATTTACAATAATATTTTTATATTGTTAAAATACATTATTGCTCTATGATATTACATAAACGATTAGAATATTTCAGACCATGATTATGATTAAATACATATTGAGAAAAGCAATACAAATATACAAGAAGCAGCAAAAATAACTGTATCCAATTTTAATCCCTGAATGTGGAGTAAAGATGTTTTGTTTATATTTTTTATGACGTATCGATATCTATATACTAAGAGCATGCAGTGGCCATACAGGTCTGCACTTGAAATAGTCAAAGTAAATTTTAAAACATTAAAACAAAGCATATGTTAAAATAGGACAAGGCAAATAAACGCGTATAAATGCATACAAATATAAAATTGCAGTAAAGCTGATTGTAAAGGAGAAAAGACAAACAAATATAACAAGTGGTATGGCTAAACCTTTGCTTAGTTAATGAACGTCACACTGTCAATGGGTGTCAAAACGTCATTCAGGTATGTTACGTCCATTAACTACGTAAAGGTCTAACCATACCATTTGTTTGTCTTTTCTCCTGTTAAAAGAGAAGGGAGAAAAGTAAGAGGCAGACCCAGAGAAAGATTGACAGACAACATCAAAGAAACGCTACAACAACGGCAATCGGCAATGAGTGAAGCTGTCAAAAGGGCGAGAACCAGATCTTTGTATCCCCGTCGACATCCGGGCGGGTACAAGATGAAGTGAAGAAAAGACGAAGAGAACTTGTGTGGACACATGAAGTAAATCAGTACAGGAGAGCCTCGCCGGAGATGCGGTGCTCGTGCGCCATGCAGCGGTCTTCCTGTGCCACGGGAAAGAGTATCAAAGTAGATGAACGAGTCATAAAGGACACTATTGGTTCTATGTACACTAATGCTAGAACAAAGGTTATTTCTCCAGAGCGGATAGTCTACACACATATTAAGACCATATCCTCAAGAACTGAGAACGGATAGTCTACACACACATATTAAGACCATATCCTCAAGAACTGAGAACGGATAGTCTACACACATATTAAGACCATATCCTCAAGAACTGAGAACGGATAGTCTACACACATATTAAGACCATATCCTCAAGAACTGAAAACGGATAGTCTACACACATATTAAGACCATATCCTCGAGAACTGAGAACGGATAGTCTACACACATATTAAGACCATATCCTCGAGAACTGAGAACGGATAGTCTACACACATATTAAGACCATATCCTCGAGAACTGAGAACGGATAGTCTACACACATATTAAGACCATATCCTCAAGAACTGAGAACGGATAGTCTACACACATATTAAGACCATATCCTCGAGAACTGAGAACGGATAGTCTACACACATATTAAGACCATATCCCCGAGAACTGAGAACGGATAGTCTACACACATATTAAGACCATATCCCCGAGAACTGAGAACGGATAGTCTACACACATATTAAGACCATATCCCCGAGAACTGAGAACGGATAGTCTACACACATATTAAAACCATATCTTAAAGAACTGAGAGCGGAAAGGCTACACGATTATTTAGATCAAATTCTAAATCACCCACAACGAAGAGGCCACACTATTGTATTGATCATATTTTTAAGGACTGAGAACGGAGCAACTACACTATAAATAAGATCAGATTCTAAAACATCCGTAAAGGAGAGGTTTCACTAATGTTTAGATCATATTTTAAAGCTTACAGAACCGAGAGGCTACACTAATATTTAGATCATATTCATAGAACTGTGAGCGGAGAGAGTACACTATTGTTTAGATCATATTCATAGAATTGTGAACGGAGATATTAACCTATTGTTTAGATCATATTCATGGAACTGTGAAAGGAGAAACTACACTATTGTTTAGATCATATTCATAAAATTGTGAACGGAGAGATTAACCTATTGTTTAGAACATATTCATGGAACTGTGAACGGAGAAACTACACTATTGTTTAAATCATATTATATAGATCTGTGAACGGAGAGACTACACTTTTGTGTACATCATATTCATAGAACTGTGAACGGAGAGACTACACTTTTGTGTAGATCACATTCACAGAACTGTGAACGGAGAGACTACACTTTTGTGTACATCATATTCATAGAACTGTGAACGGAGAGACTACACTTTTGTGTAGATCACATTCATAGAACTGTGGACGGAGAGACTACACTTTTGTGTAGATCACATTCATAGAACTGTGAACGGAGAGACTACATTACATTATTGTTTATTGTATATATAATATTACATAGAACTGTGAACGGAGAGACTACACTTTTGTATAGATCACATTCATAGAACTGTGAACGAAGAGGCAACACTATTGTCTAGAGTCTTGATCATATTCTAAAGCACCTCAAACGGAGATACTACAATATTGTTTAGATCATATTCTTAAAAAAAAAATATTAAAGGAGAGAATTCACAGGTTAAGTCGTATTTCTAAACACTGAATACAGACGATTTAGTGAATATTTTTTTTCCTTCATTAATGCGATTAACCTTAGGTTAGAGCACAATATTGTCTAAGTTATAAATGTTTGTTCTCCCAACTTCCACTGATATAAAAGAAAAAAATACTTTAGAAGTATCATAAATAGAAATAGAATAACTGAACAAAATGCCATTCAATATATGTCATTAAATGCTTCAAATAAATTGCAAAATAAATGTGCCGTATCATTTGATCTTATGTAGCTTTACAAGTGGACAAATGCAAAAAATGAATGAAAAAAATAACAAAGAGAGTCTGCCAAATATAATTACAAAATTACAAGTTATAAATTAGAAGTTATATTTATGTTATCCGTTCTAGAAATACAAGAATGCCTATACTCTGCAATATATATTTTTTAATTTATTTTTTGTATAAAAAAATTAACATTCTTCCTCTTCTTTTCCTTTTTTCTCCTCTGCTTTTTTCTTCTTCCTTTTATTCTAGCCTGTGACCACGAACCACAGAAGTAGTCAGTGGTCAAACTAGCATTGTGACGTCTTGTCCAACAAATATGATCCACTTTGTAGCTTGTTAGCTTGAAGATCACCACTTGAAGAGTACCCTAAGTCTGCTCCAGCTCGACTTGAATAAATATACCATATACTTATATATATATATATATATATATATTAAAACTAAAAACATTATTTCGAAACAATCGTTAAAGCAATGTAAATTAAAATAAATAAACATGATATAATGAAGAATATTATCAAAGAAACATAGTCATCGGTTAGTTACACTTGATATGTTAAAAGAGAGAGTGATGAACACTCAACAAAACTAACTAAATGTCCATGTGTTTGTTATTAACTTGTTAAACGGATAACAGTTCACCATAACCATAACAGTTCACGTTACGTTGATCAGGACGAATATCTAGCTTGGGAGTGTGAAAGTATAGATCAATAATTTCACTATATTTGAAGAGGCCGACACAAAAAGGGAGCTCCTGAAAAAAACATCAGAAAGAAACAATTAACATTTTTCGGGCACTCATGAGAAGAGGAAAGTTTGAATACTTGGTTACAACTGTCAAAATAAAAGGAAAGAGAGGTCGTGGACGACAAAGAGAGAAAATACTAGATAGCTTGGTGTCATGGCATGGAAAACAGTCAACAACAGAACTGATACCATTCACTGTGGATAGAAGATTGTGAAGGGACATGATCGCCTACGCCAACCGGTATGGCACATGATGATGACGATGATGATACTTAAAGTATTCATTTGTTCAAAATGTACGCTTACATGATTATCCGATGCTGTGTTGATATATTACACAACATCTTCCAGCAGAATACTTTTCTATCTATTCATCTGGTTATTTTTTTATATTTTATTGTTTTTCTTTTTCAAATCGAGCGCTCATTCAATACCTTTATGCTTTGCTAATAAATGTATACATAAATTGTAATTGTTGTTATAAATGTATACATAAACATTAATTGTTGTTATAAATGTATACATAAACAGTAATTGTTCTTATAAATGTATACATAAACAGTAATTGTTGTTATAAATGTATACATAAACAGTAATTGTTGTTATAAATGTATACATAAACAGTAATTGTTGTTATAAATGTGTACATAAACAGTAATTGTTATAAATGTATACATAAACAGTAATTGTTGTTATAAATGTGTACATAAACAGTAATTGTTATAAATGTATACATAAACAGTAATTGTTGTGATTCAGAAAGTTCTAATAAATGGTCTGTATATTTGTGAGTACAAAGAAGGCAATACATTATCTGCTTTGATTAAAGATTAATTATATTAACATTAATATGCGTCATTCACAGATTTAGACAGCCCGATGAGACAGTTAACCGTATATCCTTTCTCTTCTTTTACTTCAGGAGTTTTGGAGCAGTATAGATAGACGCAGCCAGCTTCTTCCACTCTTTGTTGTGAATTAACAATGTGAAGTCTTCTTCATTATTCGGTGCTGTCTTCATATCTTTCCTTCTGTCAATCACAGTAATTTCAACAATTTCTTTTTCGCTGCGAATTACTTGTTTGTCTCTATCAGGATAGAAGACCATCCTACATATACTTTCGTTACTTCATGAAGGTCAAGCGGTTTTCCTTGATATCTTGCTATGTCATTGTATTGTCTTTCCTATATGTTCTTTATTTCGAAAATCTTTATTTTTACCACGTTTCAAATAAGAAATTGAAGGGGATAAATACAGTGCGTATTTTAGGAATCATCAACTACCGGGCCTGCTGGCGTAGGTGATCATATCTCGCCACAACTTTCGATCACGACAGTTATTTATCATTTCTGTTGTTGACCTTCTGCCAAGCCATTCTCTTAAGCTGTCTGGTATTTTTTCTCTTTGTTTCCCTCTATCTCTTCGTCCCTCAATTTTTCCAGTTGTTACAATATATTCCAGTTGTTCTCTTCTTATTACATGGCCAAAAAATGATGATTGTTTCTTCCTAATATTGGAAATTAGCTCTCTTTTTGCTTTGGCCTCTCTCAGAAAATCTTCATTACTCTTCTTAGCTGTCCATGGTATTCTAAATATTCTTCTGTAAAACCACATTTCTACAGACTCCAGTGATTTTCTTGTCTGTTGTCCTATTGTCCATGATTCACATGCTGTGGCGATTCATGATTGTACAAAGAAGTTACGACGGTGGTTTTCTGTTGCCTTCCGTCGGTTTGTTTACGGTTGGCTCCGCTAGCCTTTGACCAAAAAAGTCTCACCCACAAGGTAGTGGAGTTGTTTTACTGTTTTAGGAATACCGACAACTTTTCTTGATCTTGACCCATGAGCGCTGTTAGACCTCATTGTAGGGCTCCTAGTGTCTTCGTCATCCATCTCTATTCTGGGTAAGATGTTCGATCGTATCAAATGAGTCTATGCCTGCCAATTTTACATCTCTTATTCGTGTTATTTTCTATGTCTCTCTAGATCTTCCACCTTTTTTCTGTTTCATGATGTTTCCCATATGGAAGCCCCCCCCCCCCCCGCCCCCCCCAACCCTTTTTTGGGACTCGCATTAATTTTTCGCACAATCAAGGAATTAAGAAAACAGGTACAATAAAATAAAAACAAAATAATCATTATTTATAAGGCATACATTTAGAAATAATAAACAGCTGAGACTGCTAAAGTGGGGGACAGGAAATAAAAGCGCAATACCATAATATGTTTGATAACAATTGGTCAGCTCAGCTTATTGTCTTTATATTTGTTTGGTCAATAACATACCAGATTCGCGGGGATAAGGTCAACATTGTGGATTATCCTTTGTACGTAGAGATTACTAAAACGAGATCATTTAATTATTGAAATCAATAATTTAATACTTCAGAAAGTAGGTATAAATTTGTTTTCTTTTCTTTCATACTGTAACCAACAATCACAGGAGAAACAAATGTATGTATTCTGTTTATTTTTTTCTCCATTCCATAATCCTGAGGTGGTTTGGGGCAGCAATGACTTCATCAACCTTCTCCATTTCTTTGTATCCTCTGTCATTCTTCGGGACTTTACAAAATAGAAAGCATGTCTATTATTTAACGTTATCTTCCTATCTCTTTCTCTGCCTACCTCTCACAGCTGTTTACATTTATCTGAAAGTAACAGTTTAGTTCATCATCATAATGTGCCATACCGGTTGGCGTAGGCGATCATGTCCTTCCATAACCTTCTATCTACAGTGCATCGTATCAGTTCTGTTAACTGTTTTTCATGCCATGACACCAAGCTAATATTTTCTCTCTTTATCGTCCGTGATCTCTCTTTTCTTTTATTTTGCCAGTTGTAACCAAGTATTCCAACTTTCCTCTTCTCATGATGGGCCCAAAAAATGTTCATTGTTTCTTTCTGATGTTTTTTAGGAGCTCACTTTATGTGTTGGCCTTTTTGAGAATTTCCTCATTGGTCTTTTTAGCTGTCCATGGAACTTTCAACATTCTTCTGAGAAATCCCATCTCTGTGGCCTCTAATCGTCTTTTCATTTGTTTATCTACTGTCCATGATTTGCTTCCATACGTCAGAATAGGATCTATACAGCACCGATGAACTCTCTTTCTCATTTCTATTGATACAGACTTGTTACATAAGATATTTTTCATTTTCTGAAATGCTATTTTGCTCTGAGCTATTCTGCTTTTTATTTCTGTGGTGCATCTTACATTTTAGTTGCAGTCATAAAAGCGCTGCTACATTAATGAATAAAGATGTCCTGAGGGAATTACATTCCACTCATTCTAGAGATTTATATTTTATGGGAGTGGTTCAAAATTGGACACTGGAGAAAAATATGAACATTCTAGTATAGTTACATTTATTTCTTGTTAATATGTCAGTTCATGAAGATTTATGAGAATATATATGTCAAAACAGGACACTGGATAAAAATATAAACATTCTAGTATAGTTACTTTTTTTCTGTTGATATTTTCCAGATTTATGAGAATATATATGTCAAAATTGCACAGTGGACAAAAATATGAACATTCTAGAACAGTTATTATTATTTTTTGTTGTTGCTGTTGATATTTTAGTTCAAGAATATCTATGAGGATAAATATTTCAAAATTTGACAAATTTAACTCCTTCTGATGTAAAATAAATATATGTTAACCACAAATGTAAATGCACATTTTAATGAGGTTAAAAAAAGGGGGTTACCATGCCAATTAAAAATATTATTTTTAAATACTTTCAAATTGATTTTTGCAACAAGAAATGCTTTATTCCATGCAAAATTGATTATAATTTCATTTGGTGTTTAAAATAAATTAAAATGTCAAATTTTGAAGAAAATAATCATTTAAAAAAATGAAAATGCTGTCCTTAACACAATTTAACTTATAATGTCTCTTATGATTATTGTTCGAGTAATGTAGAAGAATCTTTAATGGGTACCGTATTTTTTTTCTTGGAAATGTAAAGCCGCACGGGCGTAATACCGACCACATTACCACCAAAAATCATGTACCGAAGGTCTGTAAAATGTATGGTCACTAACACAATATTCCCTATACGCCACTTGGCGTGACGGGGGTACTTTACTTTAATTACTATAGAAGAACTATACTCAAGTCATGTTTCGGAGAAAAGTCATGTTGAGAAAATTTACAAAAAATTACAAAAAAATCAAGAAAAAACCGGTGCTCTACTTCTTGCTCATATCTCTGCCCCTCGTGGGATGGTCTCTGCTGGGTCATATTTGTTCCTATACAAGAAGAAAGAAAAATCCTCGTGATGCCTCGCGTGCATGATATACCTCGTTGCTGCCAACATTTTTAACCACTATACAAATTTTTAGCAATATAGTCAGCACAACGCCAGAACTGTCATTCCAGGAAGTCTAATTTAACGCGATGAACTTAGAAACCGTCGATCGTGGGTTAAACTGACCATTGTTCTCATGAGACTGGTCTACTAACCCCTGTTTCACAGAAGTTACCCATTCATGCTTGCCAACATTTCGTCACTTGAGTTCCATACTTGTATTTTGAACAGATTACAATAGTTTAACTTTACCAACCCCATTTCACACCAGCTCTCTTTATCCGATGTTTTGACATCCTACCAGTTACTTATTCTTATAATTACTCAAGTTCTCCAGTGTTTGGACTTTACCAGTCCTACCAATTACTTACCCAAGTTCTCCAGTGTTTAGAATGTACCAGTCCTACCAATTACTTACCCAAGTTGTCCAGTGTTTGGACTTTACCAGTCCTACCAATTACTTACCCAAGTTGTCCAGTGTTTGGACTTTACCAGTCCTACCAATTACTTACCCAAGTTGTCCAGTGTTTGAACTTTACCAGTCCTACCAGTTACTTACCCAAGTTCTCCAGTGTTTAGACTTTACCAGTCCTACCAATTACTTACCCAAGTTGTCCAGTGTTTGGACTTTACCAGTCCTACCAATTACTTACCCAAGTTGTCAAGTGTTTAGACTTTACCAGTCCTACCAATTACTTACCCAAGTTGTCCAGTGTTTGAACTTTACCAGTCCTACCAGTTACTTACCCAAGTTCTCCAGTGTTTAGACTTTACCAGTCCTACCAATTACTTACCCAAGTTGTCCAGTGTTTAGACTTTACCAGTCCTACCAATTACTTACCCAAGTTGTCCAGTGTTTAGACTTTACCAGTCCTACCAATTACTTACCCAAGTTGTCCAGTGTTTGGACTTTACAAGTCCTACCAATTACTTACCCAAGTTGTCCAGTGTTTGGACTTTACAAGTCCTACCAATTACTTACTCAAGTTCTCCAGTGTTTGGACTTTACCAGTCCTACCAATTACTTACCCAAGTTGTCCAGTGTTTGGACTTTACAAGTCCTACCAATTACTTACCCAAGTTGTCCAGTGGACTTTACCAGTCCTACCAATTACTTACCCAAGTTGTCCAGTGTTTGGACTTTACAAGTCCTACCAATTACTTACCCAAGTTGTCCAGTGTTTAGACTTTACCAGTCCTACCAATTACTTACCCAAGTTGTCCAGTGTTTAGACTTTACCAGTCCTACCAATTACTTACCCAAGTTGTCCAGTGTTTAGACTTTACCAGTCCTACCAATTACTTACCCAAGTTGTCCAGTGTTTGAACTTTACCAGTCCGACCAATTACTTACTCAAGTTCTCCAATGTTTTAATTTTACCAGACCTACCAATTACTTACCCAAATTCTCCAATGTTTTAACTTTACCAGTCCTACCAATTACTTACCCAAGTTCTACAGTTTATTTGCAACTTATGTTCTTCAGTGCCACTTTACCAGACATGCATCTTTGCATTCATCAGACCACCGCCTATTGTTTCTCTTCATGCTACTTTAACTGACCCCAAATAATTTTACTTTACTAAGTTACACGCTACTTTACTTAAAAAGAAGACAAATAATAATAATAAATGAATATTATTATAGAGGGAAACTTCCGAGGCGATAATCAGCGAATCAATTCAGAGGAAGAGGTATGTTTACAGCACTCGGAAAAAATGACAAATAATCAACAAGAGAAAAGAAAAAAACAGCAAAAGAACAATATATGGTCCAAAGCAGGATCGAACCCGTACTCCTAGGCACAGCGCCCTGCCACGAAAAGCCAAACCCAAGGGAACACTGCCAACTCGGCTAACTGCGCTAACTTGTGGCAAGGCGCTGTGCCAAGGGGTACGGGTTCAATCCTGCTTCGGACCATATATTGTTCTTTTGTTTTTCTTTTTCTGTTGTTGATTATTTGTCAATTTTTCCGAGTGCTGTAAACATACCTCTTCCAATTGATTCGTTTACATAACAACCTCTACATCTCTTGTTTTTACTTTACTGTACCCATGCTACGCTACATATTATCCCCCCCCCCCTTTTCCCCCCATATTTTCGACAAAGTTATCATACTACATTACCTAACCCTTCCCCGCCCTTGTTATTACTTTACTCACTTCCCATGCTACTGTACCTAACACCATGCATGTACTTTACTTCACTGCTACTTTACTCGTTCCTCTTCATAGGACCCTCATGTCACTTTACCGAACCGTCAGGGATTTGAAGATATGTTTCGTCCGCTGTAAAACAGAACTTCTGCTGTATTTATGTAGTCTCTGTTTGTCACTCGCTTCCAGTATGTCCATCCATCTGTAATAAAAATGTATTCACTTACTTATTATTATAACCTACAAGACTGTCATGGATATTCTTCGATATGCTTTCATGTTATATCTTGAACAATGGGAAAACAAAGAAAATCATTGGCTGAAATGTGGATTTCATAAAAATGTTGAGAACACATTGATAGCTAAAGAGAGTAATAGAATATTTGTATATCATCATCATCATCAAGTACCGGGCCTACTGGCGTAGGTGATCATGTCTCTCCACAACTTTCGATCTCGGCAGCTATTTATCATTTCTGTTGTTGACCTTCTGCCAAGCCATTCTCTTAAGCTGTCTGTTATTTTCTCTCTTTGATCTCTTCGTCCCTAAATTTTTCCAGTTGTTATTTGTATATAGAGATCAAAAATTAATAAAAAGAAAGTCGAAGCTTACAACATCAGAAGGAAATAGTCATCATTGTTTGGCCATGTAAGGAGACGGGTGGTTGGAATATATTGTGGTAGATGAAAAGAAAATAAAGAAATAAGAGATAGAAGGTATGAGAAAGAATTCAAGACAGCTTAAGATAGGTGAGGTAGTAAGTCAACCACCGAATTAATAAACAGCTGTAAAAGTATACAACTGTGGGGAACCATAATCACATACGCTTGCAAGTATGGTACTTGATGATGATGATACTGTTTCTTCGCACAATCATATGTTTGGTAAGCGCAGGAGGGGATTGAGTAGTGAGCAGCACAAATATATATATCTATATATAATAGTAAATAATTTGCGGGTCCCTAAGTAGATCTTCACAGAACATGTACAACAAACATGAAATTGTAGCCAGCAGATAAAACTATTAAGGACAAGAGGAGTTGGGTTTGGTCCCTTTCGACGGGCTTTTAGGTTCATCTCTGTTCCCTGTAAGACGCAGCACTGGAGTAATGCTGTCCAGATTTCTAAAACATGTAATGAATCGTTAAAAATAATATATATGTTAAAACACCATCATGTTCTCCTGTTACTAGGAACGTGAGCGGTTCCTTCATTATGATGTTTGAATTTTAGTAGGTCCACTATTCATCACCATCATCATGTGCCATACCGGTTAGTGTAGGTGATCATGTCTCTCCACAACCTTCTATCTACAGTGCATCGTATCAGTTCTGTTGTTGACTGTTTTCCATGTCATGACATCAAGCTATCTAGTAGCTATCTCTTTGTCGTCCGCGATCTCTCTTTCCTTGTATGCTGCCTGTTGTAACCAAGTATTCTAACTTTCCTTTTCTCATGATGTGCCCAAAAAATGTTGATTGTTTATTTCTGATGTTTTTTAGGATTTCCCTTTTTGTATTGGTCTCTTTGAGAATTTCTTCATTGGTCTTTTTAGCTGTCAAGGGAACATTGAACATTCTTCTGGACAATCTCATCTCTGTGGCCTCTAATCGTCTTTTCATTTATTTATCTACTGTCCATAATTTGATTCCATAGGTCAGAATTGGGTCCCCCCTACAGCACCGATGAACTCTCTTTCTCACTTCTATTGACATACATTTGTTGCATAAGATAATTTTTTATTTTCTGAAATGCTATTTTGGCCTGAGCTATTCTGCTTTTTATTTCTGTGGTGCATCTTCCACTATTACTGTACCAAAACCCGTCTCTCGTTCCTTTCTCCTCTACCACTCAGTAACAATCTGAATCCCAGTACTGGTTCCACTAGTCTCGCATTGTGTTTTATATAATGCTATTATTCGACCATTATACAGTCTTCTTTATACACCACTGACTATTTGCACTGTGGGAAGCTATAGCCAGTAACATTGGCTCCAACCTCAGTCACACACAAATAGCCATTTTTTCCCACTTTGTTTGCGAGAATTTGATGTTTCCATTTTTTGTTCCCGCCACGAAAGCAGGCGTCGTTGATGTTTCTTCGTAGAGACAGTAATCTAAAAACGATATCTTTTGTATTAAGCATTAGTAATAGGACATTATTATAGAGTTAGGACAGTTTTAAGAGCATTGAATTATTCGTAATTAGCCAAGACATAAAGGGAATTAAGAAAGAAATAAAATAAGGTGTATAATAAATGAATGTTTGAGATTTGTTGTGTTGTTGTGAGAGATTTCTTGTGTAGTTGTGAGAGAATTATTGTGATAGATTTGTTGTATAACTGTGAAATTTCTTGTGTTGTTGTGAGAGATTTGTTGCGTTGGTTATGAAAGTTTAATTTTTATAAAGTTTAGTTTTGTTCTTCTGAAACTTGACTATTGTGAGTCAGATAGTTTATGTTTGTTATAATTTAATTGTAAGATTAACATGAATTTACTTCTATGATTATTACAATTTAATATTATTTGTTTTTAAATTTAGTTTTGCTACCCTGAGTGTTTAGTTATGTGGTTATTATTACAATTCGATTGTGCCATTCGGAGTTTTATTGTGCAATTGTATTTTTTTTCCAACAATTTTGTTTTATTTTCCTGAAAGCTCAACTCTCAACATTTTGTTGAGTTTAGTTGCGTGACTCTGCGAGTTTGCTTTTTTAAATATAATAGTTCACATAAGAGCTTTAAATCTGAAAGTACTCTTGTGTGGTAAATATTACATTTGTGTTAAAAATGATGTACCACTTCAATTTCATTCTGGGAATATATTTATATTCTTTTCTTTGCAGTTTTGGTCCTTTTTTGGTAACAATGATTTAATTATTGTATTATTGCGTTGAGATATTGATTTATTTGCGGGTCATCATCAATGCACTCCGAGGATGTCCGCAGGTGCTCAGATCCCCTCCTCTGCTATTCCCGCCGTGTCCAGCGACTGACGACTCCAGATCTGCTTTGGTTGATAATTCTTCTTATACGCTTAAATACAATTTACTTATTGCTAACATTCAAAGCAGAAAGAAAATATCCGATATTGTTTTTAAGTCAACCCTAGTTTAGTTAAATCGACTGATCTTCATTTCATAACGGTCAACTCAATAGTGCTCAGATCCCCTTTCATGAACGTTCCTCTGTATGAAACACGCCTGCCAACCACTAGTGAAGGCACTGAAGATGTCTTCGGCCCAAATACACGAACTCCTTAGCGCTGGCCAGGAGCTTGTCCTCAAACCTCATAAGACATTCGTGGCCGGTGACGAAGTCCTCTCTTTGAGAGTTTCTGTCCTCTCATCGTGGTTAAGTCTCCGATAGCATCCGTGCGGAACAAAGGGCCTTAATGTACATGTACGTGATCAACAAATTGTTGAAGTACTTCTTGTAGACACTTGAGTCATCAATAATCATTTCTAATGCGACAAACCGGTGCTTTTATTGTATTATCTATACTAAACACGCATTACAGAAACAAAGATATATTATAACATCCCGTTTTTTTTTTTTTTTGCTTGATGGTTATGTGAATAAATAGTGAAATGGACTACAAAGGACAAGGGGTAGGGTTCGATCCCAACCGACGCCTTCCGGGTTCACCCAGCTACCATAAAATGGGTACCGGATTTTTTCTGGAAAGTAACGCAGCATGGGCGTAATGCCGACCACATTACCCCAAAACTGATGTGCTGAAGGTCTGTAAAATATAGGGTCACTAACACCATATTTCCCTATACGCCACTTGGCGTGACGGGGGTAATTTACTTACTTTACTTATGTGAATAAAGACAGCAAGCCCGGCGCAGTAATAACAAACTAAGCAGGCTGTTGTTGCATTGTTGTGTTTGCCTACACTAGCTCTGTATCTCTAACGAAATGCCGAGGGACCGAATGTTATGTTAATATCACTTTTTCCTACTTTTCCCACCACCAGTCGTGCGCTGAAGTGTCCCCCGCCATACAGGTAGATATTCTCCGACTTCAGAGGTACTCTCATATTTTTTTATCCTCGAGAATTTGTAACTTTATTGGGTAGAACATATATACTATTGATTTTTCCCAAGCATCGGCCATTTTTTGCCTATTCTTTCGGATTTTTAACTGCCAATGATTATTTAACGTGCGCACAATGCACACGGAACGTCCTGTTTTTCACCGATTTCCAAGAGACCTAAACATGGGAGCTCACTACATAGACTAGGGGAGTGTACAGCAACGGATTTCAGGTTTCTCGTTTAAATGTGTCCATCGCCTATGGTGGGAACCGACCCTCGGGACATTCTTGTTCACAGGCCGGTGGCTTGCTTCTAGACCTATTAAACATATTTTACGACAGAAATAAGTATTCTTTCTGAACAGAGAACAAGACTGGTTCTCGCGAGATGTGAAAGAGGCGGGTCATTCATTGGAAACCCCCGTCCCTCTAACCTCTTCCTCAATAACTCTACAGCGATAATAAAACGAGTTCACTTTCAGAATTGAAAGAAATAATTAGCCATGTATTCGACTCTACGGAAACGACCGATCTCCAATTTATATTTTATTTAACTCGTCTGTATATGTTTTGTGATTGTAATTACTTTTAGTTAGTTCCTCGAAGACGGTAGTAGTCTCAAATCATAACTCTCCATGCCTACAATTCACTGATAGGTCTTGTTTTGATATTTAAAAAAGAGCAAAGTACCCCCGTCACGTCAAGTGGCGTATAGGGAATATGGTGTTAGTGACCATAAATTTTACTGACCCTCGGCACATGACTTTTTTTTTGTGGGGAGGGGGGGTAATGTTGTTGGTATTACGCTCGTGCCGCTTTACTTTTCCGGAAAAAATCCGGTACCCATTAAAGGCTGGGTGAAACGGAAGCCGTCGGTTGGGATCGAACCCTACCTCTTGTCCTTTGTAGTCCAGTGCACTAACCACTGAGCTATTTTGTATATTAAGCCACAGTTAAACCCTCCCTTTAGCTGCTCTCTTAGTGTTTGTTTTGATCGTCTATTCTTTTTTTTTCATTTGCCACCCAGTGTTTACATTTTGACCCAGGTTAGGAGCCTTCTTTTGTCCATTCTGAGCACAAGGCCGATGCACTTCCAGCACGTTCTCTGTTCTCTTGATACATATTTTTGTTGTCTCTTCAGTTTTATTGCCTTTAAAATATCTCCAATTTATGTTTTATGTTTAATTGTGAAGCTTTTTATTGTCAAATGCAGTCAAACCTTTTCTCGAGTGAAAGTGGATTTCCAGCTCTCGCACCCAAACACGGGAATCACACGAGAGTTAAATTCGATGATTTAATTACATAGTTCATGGTTTAATTACATATTTCAAAATAACTTCAGTTGTGATAATTGAGATTCGAGATTGGTGAAATAAACGTTTCGACACAAACGGTCCTCCTCAGGGGACACACACAGAACAAGATGCAATTCAGAAAAGTTCCTAGGAAAGTTAACACAGAAACAATGGCAGTGGGAAGTCACTGAAAGCGGCGTGAACATACAGAAAGCGGGATATCAAGCGGGAGTTCATCTAGGGCTATGAATTAATATTTAATTAATTATGCCGATGGATATGGAAAAACATGGGCACAATGCAAACCGTATTCCCCAATATGCCAGGAAACATGACGGGTATCCAATGCCTTTTTTTTTTAATTGTATAATATTCCCAATATAACTGTTGCTTGTTTCCAAATACCGCTAGCTTTTCATGTGTGTATGGGTTCTTTTACTTTGATTGTGTGATGTTTCTACTATAACGTTTTGCTCTTATTTACAATAATTTATTTTCTAGTCTTTGTAGCCATCTAAATAATTTTATTTTTCTTTTTTCTTCCACTTACACTCTTTCAGGAGCTAATAAAATATTGGAAAATATACGTTCATTTTAACTAGGAAAATATACGTTCATTTTAAATAGGAAAATATACGTTCATTTTAACTTGGCAAATATTATTATTATTATTTGTTATGGAAGGCCTCGGTATCACTGCAAACGAATTAAAATCCATAATTGCTCAACCGCCCGTGCCAGTGGAATCATCCGAATTACTAACTCATCTCCCAAACAAAGAAAGGTAACTGTAGTTCCCATCGTAACAGTCTCAGCACACGCCAAAAGACATAAGGCGAAACCGCGCAGAAAGTGAACACAGCCAACTGTTCCCTGTCATACGATATCATCATTCATCGTAAACAAGCGGGATATCGAAACAGGATCAAAACGGAACCTGTTAAATATACTGTTGACAAATATACATTCATTTAACTAAGAAAATATACGTTTATTTAACTAAGAAAATATAAGCTTATTTCACTAAGAAAATGTACGTTTCTTTAATTAAAAAATTATACGTTTATTTAACTAAGAAAATACATGTTCATTTTAACTGGAAAATATACGTCCATTTAACTAACAAAATATACGTTCATTTAAGTAAGAAAATGTACGTTTATTTAACTTAGAAAATATACGTTCATTATTTAACTTAGAAAATATACGTTCATTTAACTTAGAAAATATACGTTCATTTAACTTAGAAACTGCAAATACCAGCATATTGTCAAGCTATATGATACCACAATTTTAAAATAATATTAAAATAACAATTATAATATAATTACATTTAATTGTAATCAAGCGTGTGTGTTATTTTAATATTTTTTAAAAGTAAAATTATGTTTCTTATTATATAAGAAAAACAAGGAAGACATAGCTAAATCAAGAATGGTTAGTCCAAGATCATCATCATCAAGTACAGGGTCTGCTGGCATAGGTGATCATGTCTCTCCACAACTTTCGATCTCGGCAACTATTTATCATTTCTGTTGTTGACCTTCTGCAAAGCCATTCTCTTAAGCCGTCTGTTATTTATTCTCTTTGCTTCCCTCTATCTCTTCGTACCTCAATTTTTCCACTTGTTACAATATATTCCAGTTGTTCTCTTCTCATTACATGGCCAAAAAATGATGATTGTTTATTCCTAATATTGCAAATTAGCTCTCTTTTTGCTTTGACCTCTCTCAGAACATCTTCATTACTCTTCTTAGCTGTCCGTGGTACTCTCAACATTCTTCTGTATAACCACATTTCTACAGACTCCACTGATTTTTTTGTCTGTTGTCCTATTGTCCATGATTCGCATCCATATGTTAAGACTGGCTCTACGTAACATTTAAGAACTCTTTTTCTTGTTTCTATTGTCAAAAATGGATTGTATAGTATCTTCCTCATTTTTTGGAAAGCTACTTTTCCCTGAGCCATTCTGCATCTCACCTCTGTTGTACATCTTCCGTCTAGTCCAAGATAGAGAAGAAAGAAAAAGAATCATTATTTATCTTAGTGTGTAATGGCTACAGACTCCAGAGATTTTTTGTTTGTTGTCCTTTACCTTTACCTTTTACAAAATAAATTACAACATTAAGTCAAGACAGAAATCATAAGTATAAACCATACAATTAAGCAATGATATAAATAATAAATAATTATTATTATTAGAATAATTATATATATATATATATATATATATATATATATATATATATATAGAGAGAGAGAGAGAGAGCGAGATCCATTGAAAGCGATATAGAAAGAAAATGAGAGAACTGGGAGAAGAGATGTATTAAGCCAAAGAAAGAATTTGACAGATAAAGAGGGAGAGAGAGAGAACTAGAGAGAGAGAGAGAGAAATAGAGAGAGAGAGAGAGAGAGACGGGTCGGGGAACAGAAAGAGGAGATATGGTACAATTACACAGAATATAAGTATTTGTTCAATCGATTAGATATTTCAATAAAGTCGGCACCCCTATACACTTGGATAAACTACACTCGCTTCTTTTAAAACTCAAAGGTTTTCTTTTAGAAATATTTGGTAGCATACCTTTCAAAGACATGAATGGAAGACTCTTTTTTCCTGGTACGTAATGACTTGTAGTAAAATTATTATGAATTAAAACTGTTAATTTTTTACCAAAGCTTACACAAGCATTGTTCAATGTTTAACGGAAAATATTGAAACCTGCAAACGGTGTGTACAGATTCATACCACATCGGCATCAAAGATTTATTTTAATGGATCGGATGCACTTTTAACTTTGAAGTTTGAGGTAAAAGGAACTACTTTCTAGTCATCTTCTGTTTCTAAGCACACGTGATATACCCTTGCTGTTTCGTCTTAAATGCGCCCATTCATTAAGGATTTTCCTGAATACAGCAGTTTTCAGCCGATGAACCGTGCAACTTTTGTGCTGAAAGGGTACACAGGTGCGCCAAGGAATGTTCTAGGAAGGTAGAATAGAAGTATGGAGCACACAAAATCAAGAATTAACAAAATCGATGAGACATTGAATAGCTGTACATTTTTTTATTATTTAAAAGGATAGCGGTAAGGTTTAAAGTGATAATATTTTGACCTTTCACATTTATTGATTATGAAATGTAGGTGCTGAGATTTTATACCCAAAATCAATAATCTGATTTTATATACATGACTGAAATAGGGATTAACACGCTATCCTAGAATTTCGTGAGTTGTTGTTGGAGCAACAGTTTCCGAGCTCGGTAAAAAGTGTTGCATTAGCAGTTGTTGGTTGTGCTGTTGCATTAACAGTTGTTGGTTGTGCTGTTGCATTAGCAGTTGTTGGTTGTGCTGTTGCATTAACGGTTGTTAGACCAACATGCTGCGGGACCTTCGTGATAATGTCTGTCTATAATATATTTTGTAAAAATAATAGCACTCGATTGTTCCTCGAGTCTTGGTTCAAATCGTCGGCTTTTGTAGGTGCCTATTGATAGTTGATTGGGCTTTTCCTCGTAATATGGACGAGTTGCTTTATCGCAATTGTACAACTCTATGTATCGTACGTGAATAGTAAAGGAATAGGGAGATAGTGGAATCGTCATTTTTATATGGAGACAGAGAGGTAGATCAATCTCTGATACGAAACAGGGAGGGATGCTGAGTGTAGATAACTAGTTCGATTTGGTAAGAATGACTGAGCAATATATAACTGAATATAGAAAGAAGCAACAGATAAAATGGATTGGCCACGTGACAAGGCAGAAAGATCAAAACACAACACAACGAGCCTTCAGCAAACGTTGTGAGAACACCAGATCCAAGGGTCGACCACGAACAAGATGGATCGATTGAATATTAGAAGCACTAGGAAACAACTATGATCATAAACAAAGAAAATACTCAAAACCCACAAGTGGATATCAAAATTGAAGGAATAGGCCTTGAGACAGTTCAAAACTACAACTACCTTGGACATACTATAACCAGTGATGGAAAATGTACAACTGAAATAAACAAAAGAATAGGAATGGCAAAAAGTAATTTTAATGTTATGGAGGACATACTAACATCAAAACAAATAACACCAAAGCTAAAACTAAGAATAGCAAAATGTTACATCTTCTCAATATTCCTATATGGTGCTGAAACATGGACATTAGACAAGAAAACAGAACAGAGAATTGAAGCCTTCGAAATGTGGATTTATAGAAGAATAGGTAGAATTGGATGGAAGGAAAAGAAAACAAAAGATGAAGTCTTAAAACAACTAAAAATGAAAAGAGAACTTCTGAACACAATTAGAACAAGACAAATGCGATTCTTGGGCCATGTTAAAAGACACAACAGCCTACTGAAAGTAATCCTGGAGGGGAAAATACAAGGTAAAAGAGGCAGAGGCAGACCAAGATTAACATGGACGAGTAACATCAAAAGATGGACAAATCAACCGATGACAACCTGCACCATCAAAGCAAGAGATAGAGCAGAATGGCGCTCCATGGTAGCCAACCTTCGTTGCGGAGACGGCACTCAATGATGATGAGGAAACAACAGCAACAGAGGCGAACAGAAGCGCAAAAGACCGCAGATTATATCTCCCCTCGACGCTGAAAGGCACAAGTGGAAGGAAAGATGAAGAAGAGGAAGATTTAGCAATTAAAAAATATATAGGCGTTACTATACAATACGATTAAAGATGTGTGGGTGACTGTGTGTTATATTCTTCCCTTGAAAAAAAGTGGAGCTCGAATGATTTGTATACATTAATAAGAAAAGAGGAAAAAGAAGGAAAGAAATAAAGAAACAATCAAACAAAAGAGATGAAAATGATGATGGGCTGCACGAGAAAGACTACTCAGTATAAAACACATTTTAAAAATAAAAATTCAATATATGATTTTGTTAACGTTCAAATTTTATTTTAAAACCCGTATTGCTTCTCATGATCTATTTTATTGTTCTGCTCTCATAGTTTTATTTTCCTTAACTTCTTCAGAGGGAATCTGACAGAAAAGACAACAAATTTTTACCACGGATAATATTTACGAAAAAAATACAAGTGACATCATCATCATTGAGTGCCGTCTCCGCATTGAAGGTTGGCTACCATGGAGCGCCATTCCACTCTGTCTCTTGCTTTGATGGTGTAAATTATTATAGGTTGACTTGTCCATCTTTTGATGTTACTCGTCCATGTTAGTCTTGATCTACCTCTGCCTCTTTTACCTTGCATTTTCCCTTCCAATTTACTTTTATTAAGCTGTTGTGTCTTCCTCTGTACAAGTGACAAATATACACAAAACATAGGAAACTACAGAATATATAACCTCGATTAGGAATGGAATTCTTACTGTTCATTTTTACATCTCTTATTTTTGTTGGTTGGTGTGTAATTTATTTCAAATTAAAATATTCAACAAGAAATGAACATATTTAAGAGAAATGTCTTTTTGTTTTTTTTCCTTGCTAAATGAATCTAATTCCATTTTAAAGTAATATGACAATAATTGTGTTTGATACATGAATAATTCTGAATTATTAGAAAGTAACACATTCGTGGCAATACTTCTAATTTGTGGATGCACATTACGATTATAATGATCTGGTTTTATTAACATTTGTGTGTCGTTAATCGGTTTGTAGTGATTATAGAAGTTTATATTTTCAACAACATTCTGTTCTGTTCTCCTATCCCTGACAGAGTTGAAGAAAATTGTTGCGTTCTCGTCAGAACACGGCGAATTGCATTGTAGTATGTGTGGACTTTAATATTTTTCTTTTATATATTTTTGTAATTATCAATTTTTCTCTTTTATTCTTACATACTCCTTATCTTCCTTTCGAATCAATTCAGAGGAAGAGGTATGCTTACAGCACTCGGAAAAAAATGATAATCAACAATTGAAATCAAATTTAAAAAAACCAACAAATAATCAAATCTCCCTTTCCCTCTTCATCCATATCTTTTGATTGATCTAACGTGATCGGCTGTCCTGTTTCCACGGCGGAGTTGAGAACGGTACTATCATGTAGGACGAGTCAGTTGTAAAGTCTGCACTAATGTTTGCATGTATGTTCTGGTTTCTCCTCTTAGTCTGAGCAGTTGCCCACACATTCCGTTCTTGCTTGAATGTGTTCATGTTTTTATTTTTCTTCTAATAATGTTGCTTCCCGGGAGACGCGATACACGCCCCGATCTGTTCAATTCTTCTGTCTGGATGTAAATAGCAAAGCAGTTCTTCTTTTTGTATCTTTACTCTTAGTTCGGACTCTTTTATTATGTTCATTAATTTTCTGAGATTTCCAATTTCAGAAATCATAATCTTTATTCTCTTAAACGTTGTCAATATTCAAACTTTCAGCTCTGTTATAAAAGACACATACTTTCTTCATCTAATGTACTTGTAAGATATAGATAGGAAGTCATTTCGTTAAAAAAAGTAAAGTACCCCCGTCACGCCAAGTGGCGTATAAGGAAATATGGTGTTAGTGACCCTATATTTTACAGACCTTCAGCACATGATTTTTGGGGTAATGTGGTCGGTATTACGCCCGTGCTGCTTTTACTTTCCCAGAAAAAATCCGGTACCCATTTAAGGCTGGGTGAACCCGGAGCCGTCGGTTGGGATCGAACCCTACCCCTTGTCCGTAGTAGTCCAGTTCACTAACCACTGAGCTATCGCGGCTCCTACTAATTTTTAGGGAATTAGTAAAACCCAGGTGTCCTCGCCAGGGTACGAACCCCGGCTGTTGCCGTGGTAAGCCAACCGCCTATCGATTGCGCTAACCGGACACCCAAGTCATTTCGTTACATACCTTTACCTTTATTTGTATGAAAGTCAATCATAAACATATACGATTCATTATTGAAGGAATAAGAAGGAAAAGAAAAGAGCCATGTTATGTAGAGTAAATGTGGTGTTAATGCCCATAATTTTCACAGACTTTCTGCTAATTGTTTTTCTGCTTATTTTTTAAGATAATATGGTCAGTAAAACGCCGTCCCGCTTTTCTTTCTCTGAAAAAAAAAATCCGATACCTTTTAAAGCTGGGTGAATCTAGAAGCCGTCGATCATCATCGAACACAACTTCTTATTCTGAATAGTCCAGTTGACAAAGCAATGAGCTATCGCACCTCCCTTAGTGGAGAAATAAATCAACTCAAATAGTCAACTATAAATATGCACCACAAGCAGCAGTTTTAATTTAAAATATATAATTTATATCGCATATTTTGAGGCACATATACTATGTTAACCACGGAAAATATAACGTTTCGATTATATCTTGGCTTTCAGTCAGTAACAAGTGATCTGGTTAAAGTATAACTGCATTCTTTCTAAAAAGAGATTTGTTTAAAAAGAACTAAACAAAAAAGCTGAACGTCGGTGACTAACTTTCCTGTTAGTTTTAAAAACAGTTTCGCAAAGATAGATATTGTAAGATTTGATAACAGGGATAATTATATAACTGTTTCCTTCTAACCATTAATTTTAGTCTCGCAAATTGAAAATTTGAAGGAAAAAAATGATTATGTTCCCAACTTTCTTCAACATTATCAGATATAGGGAAATAGAACAGAACACTATTTAAGATGTATACTTTTACAATCATTATAGGTAGAGAAACAGAAAAGAACGCTATTTATAATACAATGTATACACTTTTAAAATCACTATAGATAGTGAAACAGAACAGAACGCCATTTAAAATATACACTTTTACAATCACTCTAGATAGAGAAACAAAACAGTACACTATTTAAAATATACACTTTTACAATCACTATAGATAGAGAAACAGAGCAGTACACTATTTAAAATATACACTTTTACAATCACTATAGATAGAGAAACAGAACAGTACACTATTTAAAATATACACTTTTACAATCACTATAGATAGAGAAACAGAGCAGTACACTATTTAAAATATACACTTTTACAATCACTATAGATAGAGAAACAGAACAGTACACTATTTAAAATATGCACTTTTACAATCACTATAGATAGAGAAACAGAACAGTACACTATTTAAAATATACACTTTTACAATCACTATAGATAGAGAAACAAAACAGTACACTATTTAAAATATGCACTTTTACAATCACTATAGATAGAGAAACAGAACAGTACACTATTTAAAATATACACTTTTACAATCACTATAGATAGAGAAACAGAACAGTACACTATTTAAAATATACACTTTTACAATCACTATCTCTAGCAAACTTCTTATCCATTTAATTCTTTAAGTAATATCTTTCAAAAAAAAGAGGCAAACTAGGTCCTCGAAAAGGCAAACAATGCACTCTAAGCAAGAGAGTTACTTTTAAAAAAGCGTGAATAATATAACAATATAATAAAATATAATATAATATAAGAATATTTTGAATTAAACTGTTACACCACGAGCGTTAATTGTAAACTAAAGATAAAACAAAAGGCAAGTGTGATGTTTAATCATTTCAAAACACGGATCTAGCTGTGATAAAAGCCAGGAATATATGAAACAAAATGATTTCCGTAAATAGCGCTTACTACTGCGACCACTAATGTTGATTATAACAGAACCGAGTTCATTGTTTATAAAGCTATAAATATATAACAAAAATAATGTGTTTCTGGAACGACAATTCATGAGTAATAAGTAATGAGTGTAAAGCAACGGCAGTACAAAACAGTGGCATCTTTTTTGGTACAAGTTTAACAACAATCTATCTATCTATCGACCTATCGAGCCGTAGCCGGCCCATAGGGCGTAGACCAAGATACTCCCTCTCTTATCTGAACTTTTGTTCTAGCAGTCTTCAATTCTTTTAAAGATATTTTATCAAATCTCGCCATTTTTCTCTGTTCTGTGCAAGCAGCTCTATCTCATTGAGGGAGCCGATTCCTGCTGCTCTTGCCTCTCTCATTGTTGTTCTTCTCAGTGTCTTTCTGGGTCTTCCTCTTTTCCTCTTACCTGTTGTTTCCCCACATGAGGGCTTGCTTTGCTATTCGGTTATTATCTCTTATCATCACATAGACAACTGTACAACAATATAATTGGATTATCATTATTTGTATTCTGCTATTTATCTCTTCCTTTTTTTAAACAATTATTACTTGATTCCATTCAATATCCTCTTCCTCGATTTGAGCCCGGATACTCATTTCACATAATTAATCTTTTACGATAATAACATTTATATGAGAGTAGGGATCTCAAGAGGAAGGCAAAATGAGGACCTAAAAATATCGCAAAGTAGGATATGGTATCCCTTCCTTAAAAATATTTTTTCTTTTAAATTATGAAAATCACACATTTTCAGTAGAGCAAGTTCCTGAGTGAGAGCCGTGATAGCTCAGTGGTTAGTGAACTGGACTATAAAAGACAAGAGGTAGGATTCGATCCCAACTGACGGCTTCCGGGTTCACCCAGCCTTTAATAGGTACCGGATTTTTTCTGGGAAAGTAAAGCGGCACGGGCGTAATACTTACCTCATTACCCCAAAAATCATGTGCCGAAGGTCTGTAAAATTTATGGTCACTAACACCATATTACCTATACGCCACTTGGCGTGGCGCTGGTACTTTCCTTTTTTTTTTTTTAGGTTCCCGAGTGAATAGAAACAAATGTTGGTCTCCAAATAAAGAAACACATGTTGGTCTCCAAATAAGGAAACAAATGTTGGTCTCCAAATAAAGAAACAAATGTTGGTCTCCAAAAAAGGAAAGAAATGTTGGTCTCCAAATAAGGAAAAAAATGTTGGTCTCCAAATAAGGAAACAAATGTTGGTCTCCAAGTAAGGAAAAAAATGTTGGTCTCCAAATAAGGAAAAAAATGTTGGTCTCCAAATAAGGAAACAGATGTTCGAATAGTAGAGTCGAAAATATTCTAAACAAATTTATTAAAATCCGGAGTGAAATAAAAACTCAGACCTGAACATCTCTTGACGACTGCAATGGACATGCAAATCTTACCTCCACTCACGCAAATTCCTGTAGATCTCTGCAATGATGATATATATACCGCAATGACAGAATAAGAACTGCAGACTGCGAATGAAGATAAGAAACGCTTATTTTTCAAAACAATAATATCAAATTTGTATCAATATTCACCACATTCAATAAATTCACTATAGTGCGATCACAATATGAGTTACCCTATCGTCCGGAATTGCTGCACATATTATCCCCCATTTTGTTTTTTGAAAGAAAATAATAAACGTTATTGCTATACACGAAACAAAATAGTAATAAAACACAAATATAAAATACATTTTGGAAGGAATACATGAAGTTAATGTCCTTGTGAGCCGAACATTGTTGGTGGAGACTATGTTACTGCTCGGTCGAGTAACTGTTATAGCCAATTAGCTTTATGACGTTTGAAAGTGTGTGATGTGGTTGGTCGATTTTTTAAATTTTATTTTATGGTGCTTTTTTTTTTTTTTTAATGGAGGAGGGTTGAGTGAGGTACCTCAAAAAGGATGGAAGAGACGGGATCAAACCCTCGGTGAACCCAAAGAAGTCGAAACATTCCCGACCCTCACCTATACCATCCATCATCATCATCAGTGAGTGCCGTCTCCGGATCGAAGGTTGGCTACCATGGAGCGCCATTCCACTCTGTCTCTTGCTTTGATGGTGCAGATTGTCATAAGCTGACTTGTCCATCTTTTGATGTCTCTCGTCCATGTTAGTCATGGTCTGCCTCTTTTACCTTGTATTTTCGCTTCCAGTTTTACTTTTTATTTCTCTGTTGTGTCTTTTAACATGCCCCAAAAATTTCATTTGTCTTGTTTGAATTGTGTTTTGTAGTTCTCTTTTCATTTTTAGTTGTTTTAAAACTTCATCGTTTGTTTTCTTTTTTTTTCTGTTCTTTCCATCCAATTCTACTTATTCTTCTATAAATTGATATAAGATACCACTCGTAAATAAATTTAAATGTTTTTAATTTAACAAACAAAGTGTTTTAATAAATAACTTTTGTTTTCCTCCAAAAAGTTTTTCGTGCAAAGTTTTCGTTTCTTCTAGTTGATTTATTTTGTTTTCTGTCTTTTGGAAACAATTTAAGGAAAAAACAAAGGCTTGATTAAATGTTATTTCCAAATCAAATCAATATTAATTTGTTCTGTTGCCGTGAGATCCCTGCAAGGAGTGCCGTCTCATGTGCAGTGATGTATCCTCTTGTTACTGACTTCAGTCGACACTGATGGTGATTCTTATTTACAAGTGTAGTATTTCTGTTATTCCATTTAAAAATTGGCAATAGCTTGCAATGTTCAATGCTAGCTTGAGTAACGCATGCGCGCGCGCATTAGTTTAAAAAAAAAGTAAAGAACTCCGCCACGCCAAGTGGCCTATAGGGAATATGGTGTTAGTCAGCATAATTTGTATAGACAATCAACACATTATTGTTAGGGTAATGTAGTCAGTATTACGTCCGTGCCGCTTTACTGTCCCAATACAAAATAGTTTACCCATTTAAACTGGGTGAACCCGGAAGCCGTCGATCAGAACCGAACCCAACATCTAGTCCTTGCACACATTAATAGTAACAAATATTGATTTCCTATTTTACGTCTTCTCAACAATTGTTCACCTTGGTTGGTCATCACTAAAAAGCCGCGATACATTAAGTCAAGACAGAAATCATAAGTATAAACCATAAAATAAAGTCGAGACAGAAATCATAAGTATAAACCATAAAATTAAGTCAAGACAGAAATCATAAGTATAAACCATAAAATTAAGTCGAAACAGAAATCATAAGTATAAACCATAAAATTAAGTCAAGACATAAATCATAAGTATAAACCATAAAATTATGCCAAAACAGAAATCATAAGTATAAACCATAAAATTAAGTCAAGACAGAAATCATAAGTATAAACCATACAACAAAGTCAAGATATAAATCATAAATCATCTACCTTTCAGCTCCCTGTGGAGCATAGGTCTTCAACAAACACTTTCCAAGTCATCCTGTTTCTTGCCATTCTTTTAAGATCATACCATGTCTTGCCATCATCTTCATCTCTGCTTCTATCTGTCTTCCCCAAGAATTTCTTGGTCTTTCTGTTTGTCTTTTCCCCTGGGTATTCCAAAAAACGGTCTGTTTTGTAATACTCTTAGTTGGCTTCCGCAGTGTGTGTCCTATCCAGTGCCATCGTCTCCGCTGTATCTCTTTATCCACTGGTGTTTGACTGGTACATTTCCATAATTCTATGTCAGTGATTTTGTCCTGCCCCATCCCTGTATTCTGCGTAAGCATCCATTAATGAAAGTCTGTATCTTCGTGATTGTCAATTTTATAAATAATAAATAATAAATTATTATTTTTGTTAGAAACAATTAGCTGTTTCCACAATTAGTGTAGATCTGAGTTGTAATTAACACACACACACACACACACATACAAAACGCTATTTAAAACTTTAACATATCGGAAATAACCAAATCGGCATTGCATGCCTCTCACAGATTGAGAACAAATAAATCTCAGCATTTATCGAAACATAATTTTCTCTGTACAAATCTCAAATGAAATAAACAAACTGTTTTCATAAGTTTTGAATTTCAGAGATAAATACATCGTTCCAGGTGTGCCCTTACAACAGCGCAAAAGACATTAACATGAAATTAAAATTAAAAATGTGTTAATGGTAAACATTTTGTATAGACATTGCAATGAACTTAACTATTAATTAACACAAACTCAAAACATAAAATACGTTTCAGGATAGGTAATTAATGAGATCATTTTATTATAAAATATGTGTAAAGTGAACATAAAATTGTGTCAATCAAGCTGCTAGTAGAGAAGCGAAACAAACAAGGACTTTTCGGCAAAATTCTTCATCATGTAAAAAACAATAAATATAAAAAAGATCAACATGATACTATTCTAAACTAGACCCAAAAATATCAAAACTAATATCAAACACTGATCATAAAAATGACGGAAATAAAGAAACGATAACCAGGATTTATATCGCTGTTGGTCACATGATTAACAATAGTCAGGTAGGATTTAATTGGATCACACGTGTTGATGATTCCAAAAGAAATAAATTTATTATTATAAAGTATACAGAAATATACATTGCCGCAAAGCACAGTAAAGACTAGTGGGACAATAATACAACAGGTAAATGAATTTAAATATCTGGAATCATTGTTAACCTCAGATGTACAACAGAGGTGACTCAGGCGAAAGCAGCTTTCCAAAAAATGAGGAAGATGCTAACAATCTATTTTTGACAGCAGAAACAAGGAAAAGAGTTCTGCAAACGTTCTGAAAGTAGGCCTAAGCAAAAAAAAAAATCATTTTTGGGCCATGTAATGAGAAGGAAACAGCTGGAATATATTGTAACAACTGGGAAAATTGAGGGATGAAGAGATAGAGGGAAGGAAAGAGAAAAGATAGCAGACAGCTTAAAAGAATGGCTTGGCAGAAGGTCAACAACAGAAATGATAAATAACTGTCGAAATCGAAAGCTGTGGAGAATCATGATCAGCAACGCCAGGAGGCATGACACTTGATGATGATGATTATAAAGTAACATCCACAAACATGCTAACATTATTTATCGCTCTTTTACAAAGTGTTGCTGTTTATTGATCTTGTAGTCTATGTGTAAGCCCTGCACTACGGCTCACTTAAGATAGTCGTGCATATTTGTCGTATATATGTATTTCAAACTTTCAAAATAAAGAAACGATGATTTAGCGAAAATCTTGCTTTATAAATCAACCGAGCAAGAACGTTAACTTTTTCCTTTCAGAGGCTTTTTACCAATGCAACGGAACATATATAAGAGACTTATATATATATATATATATATATATATATATATATATATATATATATATATATATATATATATATATATATATATATATATATATATATATATATATATATATATATACATATTTATGTATCTAACATATAACATATTATATTATGAATTGTTATATAATTGAACAAGGTATTAGATTTCACCAATACCAACATGATATAACACATGTAAAAAGAATATGGTTTGATGATCATTCACATTAATAAAATTGAGATTGTCTCAGTAGAATCGAAATCGGCATAGCGCACAGTGCGACGAAACGTACCAAAAGAGTTAAACATAAATTACGACTCGATTTATTCGTTAAATGAACATTTTTAGACACACATAACACATAGCAATACTCTTTATTTCTTTCTGGCGGTCATCAGATGATTATTAAAAGAATCCGACCTATGTCGTCCGCCCTTAAAGGAGCGTGTAGTCTATGTAGATGCGTTGGTTTGTTTGTTGTTTTTTTGTGTGGTTTATTTGAGCCTTCTGCCCAAAACATCCGACTTCATCAAGGCATTTTTGAGTACTGGGTTGCCTTCCATCTTCGATCCCTACTCGCTCTGCCAGACTAGACTCGATAGTCTGTTACTAGAGGCACCGCGAGGTGGTGGGGTAGAATCCTTGTGCAAGCAGTCACCCATGATTTGACCTCTGTTGAAGCCTATCTCCAATAACGAAACGTAATTAAACAATTATTACCCCAAAAATCATATGCTGAAGGTCTGTGAAATTTATGGTCACTAACACCATATTCCCTATACCCAACTTGACGTGACGGGGGTACTTTACTTTTTTTTTTAAATTAAACATTTATTGTCATGAGTGCATGCATTCAAAGTGGACCATCATATGATGATATATAAAAATATATAATTAAGATAGTAGTTGTAGTAGTGGCCTCAGTCAGTTATATTTGACTATGGGTTTTTCAGCGCCCCATAGAAATGTTTTCTTCTTCTTTTCTTTCGTTGTGTATTCTCTTTCTCTATGAATCTTCTCTAGGGCGCGAGCCTGGTCAGAAAAAAGAAAGAGACAAGTTGTTGCCCATGCAACATGTTTCTTCTCTCCACGCATCCGAGCGGTTCAAAGATCTAGCAGGGCAGGAACAGTTTGGTGTTAACTGCGTCGCTGGAGTTGCCAGAGCAATGGTGAAATCAACACTGAACTGCCATAAGTATCAGTAAGAAAATTGATAATTATAAAAAAGATAATTGTTGAGGATATCAAGTTGTAAGGGAGCCGCGATAGCTCAGTGGTTAGTGAACTGGACTACAAAGGACAAGAGGTAGGGTTCGATCTCATCCGACGGCTTCCGTTTTCACCCAGCCTTAATTGGGTACCGGAGTTTTTTATGGGAAAATAAAGCGGCGCGGGCGTAATACCGACCACATTACCCCACAAATCATGTGCTGAAGGTCTATAAAATTTATGGTTACTAACACCATATTCCCAATATGTCACTTGGCGTGACGGGGGTACTTTACTTTTAAATATACATAAAGTTGCAGGTAAAAAAAAAAAATCCTGCAGAATCAGCCTGTGAATATTTATCTTTGTCCTCTTCTATTTGGCCAATGAGATAATTAGTTTCGAACTTCAACAGACACCACTCCAATTTGTCTCTGACCAAATGACACAGACTCCTGGAGCGTCAAACTGCCCGTAAACAAATCTCCAACATCCACTCATTATTGCTTCGATGTTTTAACTTCATTTTTTTGTCACTTATTCAATTTCCCCGACCTTCAGCTTCCATAATAAAATGATTCAGAGAACAGGTTCAATTTATAAAATATTTACTACAATATATGTAAACGTGGGAGCCGTGATAGTTCAGTGGTTAGTGCACTGGACTGCAAAGGAGAAAGGTAGGTTTCGATCCTGATCGACGGCTTCCGGGTTCATCCAGCCTTAAATGGGTACCGGATTTTTTTTTTTCCTGGAAAGTAAAGCGGCACGGGCGTATTACTGACCTCATTACCACAAAAGTCATGTGCCGATGATCTCTAAAAATTATTGTCAGTAACACCATATTCCCTAAACGCCACTTGGCGTGACCGAGTTCTTTACTTTGTTTTACTATGTTCACTTAGTCAAACATCGACTCAACATTATGTCAGTAACACCATATTCCCTAAACGCCACTTGGCGTGACCGAGTTCTTTACTTTGTTTTACTATGTTCACTTAGTCAAACATCGACTCAACATTATGTCAGTGTCACCATTGTTACTCAAAACAACGTCTATTATTCAATATTTACTCAAAAATATATCAATTAGGCTACCTGTACTAAAAAATATACCTACTATCCCATCTGTACTCAAAAATACATATCTACTAGTCTACCTGTACTTAAAAAAATATATATATCTACTATCCTACCTGTACTAAAAAATATATCTACTATCCTATATGTTCTCGAAAATATATATCTACTAGTCTACCTGTACTTAAAAAAAAATATATCTACTATCCTACCTGTACTAAAAAATATATCTACTATCCTATATGTTCTCGAAAATATATATCTACTAGCCTACCTGTACTAAAATAATATATCTACTATCCTACCTGTACTCAAAAATATATTTCCTATAGTTAAATGGACAAGATTAGTATTTCTGATGTTTAACTTAGTATCAACAGTGTCTACCATCAGACACATACACACCTATATATTTATTGCTTATTCTGCTTAACTAAAGGTTATCTTCCTTTTACTTGAAAATTCCACATACTTCACATTTACCTTTATTCTCTGTTTTCAAGTTCTACTGAGTTAAATCACGACTGTATAGCTTTCTCTCGGAATCAAACTTGCGATCATTTTGTTGGAAATCGTTTGACTTCTAGGCTATCTTCTAACGAAGTAGTCCATAATTTATGACTGAATGCTCGTTCTCAACTTTAAAAAAAATATTATTTATCTTATGTCTTTTCTTTCTATTTAATTCCTTCCTGCTTTTCTATTAAATTTTCTTTTCATGGAGAGGTAGTTTGTGACGTTTTTTTCTGAAAATTATTTTTGAAATTAAAAAAAAAATAAATTCACCAACATCATCATCGTTAGCATCAACAAGTACCGAAAACGCTGATATATGTCATCATATTTCTGTAAAAGACTCAATTATTTAATTATATCATCATCATCGTCATCATCAAGTACCATGCCTGCTGGCGTAGGTGATCATGTCTCTCCACAACTTTCGATCTCGACAGTTATTTATCATTTTTGTTGTTGACCTTCTGCCAAGCCATTCTCTTAAGCTGTCGGGTATCTATTTTCTTTGCTTCCCTCTATCTCTTCGTCCATCAATTTTCCCAGTTGTTACAATATATTACAGTTGTTCTCTTCTCATTACATGGCAAAAAAATGATGATTGTTTCTTCCTAATATTGGAAATTAGCTCTCTTTCTTACTCGGCCTCTTTCAGAACGTTTTCATTATTCTCCTTAGCTGTCCATGATATTCTCAACATTCTTCTGCAAAACCACATTTCTACAGACTTCACTGATTTTCTTGTCTGTTGTCCTATTGTCCATGATTCACATCCATATGTTAAGACTGGCTCCACATAACATTTAAGAACTTTTTTTCTTGTTTCGATTGTCAAAAATGAATTGCAAATTTAATTATTTAATACTGTATATTTAGCAAGCAAATTACATTCGTTTAACGAGCGACCAGAGCTAATACAAAATATGTTAATTTTTAATCGCTTTATGCTTTAAAAAATGTACCGAATTAATTTAAATTTCCGCAAGAGACACATAATTAATGAGTTAAACAATTAACGATGAAAGAAATTCTAGTTTCACAACAATGACCTTTAACTAACAAATGCCCAAAATTCTAGTTTCGCAACGATGACCTTTAACTAACAAATGCCCAAAATTCTAGTTTCGCAACGATGACCTTTAACTAACAAATGCCCGAAATTCTAGTTTCACAACAATGACCTTTAACTAACAAATGCCAAAAATTCTAGTTTCACAACAATGACCTTTAACTAACAAATGCCAAAAATTCTAGTTTTACAACAATGACCTTTAACTAACAAATGCCAAAAATTCTAGTTTTACAACAATGACCTTTAACTAACAAATGCCAAAAATTCTAGTTTCACAACAATGACCTTTAACTAACAAATGCCAAAAATTCTAGTTTTACAACAATGACCTTTAACTAACAAATGCCCAAAATTATAGTTTCACAACGATGACCTTTAACTAACAAATGCCCAAAATTATAGTTTCACAACGATGACCTTTAACTAACAAATGCCCAAAATTATAGTTTCACAACGATGACCTTTAACTAACAAATGCCCACAATTCTAGTTTGATCAAATGTGAAATTGGAATTCTTCTACATCTTCCTCCTCTGTTATTCTACATTCGAATTACGAAGCCGAAGATACATTTTATAGAATAATTTTTGTTGTTGTTCTTGCGTTCTTGTTTTGTTGCTGTAATGTTTTCTAGTGTTTTGAAAACTCCACCAATCGAATATTGTCGTGATCGCATCTTGAATTTCATGTCCTCTTAGAATTTGTTTAACTTCGAGAAAATTCCAGTTTCGTCAAATGTGGTCTTTATTTTTCAAACCCACACATTTTGGTTTCGTCACAGACATACATTATTTATCAAACCCACATATTTTGGTTTCGTCACAGAAATACTTTATTTATCAAACCCACACATTTTGGTTTCGTCACAGTAATACATTATTTATCAAACCCACACACTTTGGTTTCGTCACAGAAATACTTTATTTATCAAACACACACATTTTGGTTTTATCAAAGACATACTTTATTTGTCAAACCCACACAGTTTGGTTTCATAAAAGAAATACTTTATTTACAAAACCCACACATTCTACTTTCATCAAAGAAATACTTTATTTACAAAACCCACTCATTCCACTTTCATCTAAGAAATACTTTATTTATCAAACCCACACATTTTGGTTTCATCAAAGAAATACTTTATTTATCAAACCAACACAGTTTGGTTTCATCAAAGAAATACTTTATTTATCAAACCAACACAGTTTGGTTTCATCAAAGAAATACTTTATTTATCAAACCAACACAGTTTGGCTTCATCAAAGAAATACTTTATTTATCAAACCAACACAGTTTGGCTTCATCAAAGAAATACTTTATTTATCAAACCCAACACATTCTACTTTCATCAAAGAAATACTTTATTTATCAAACCCAACATTCTACTTTCATCAAAGAAATACTTTATTTATCAAACCAACACAGTTTGGCTTCATCAAAGAAATACTTTATTTATCAAACCAACACAGTTTGGCTTCATCAAAGAAATACTTTATTTATCAAACCCAACACATTCTACTTTCATCAAAGAAATACTTTATTTATCAAACCCAACACATTCTACTTTCATCAAAGAAATACTTTATTTATCAAACCCAACACATTCTACTTTCATCAAAGAAATACTTTATTTATCAAACCCAACACATTCTACTTTCATCAAAGAAATACTTTATTTATCAAACCCAACACATTCTACTTTCATCAAAGAAATACTTTATTTATCAAACCCAACACATTCTACTTTCATCAAAGAAATACTTTATTTATCAAACCCAACACATTCTACTTTCATCAAAGAAATACTTTATTTATCAAACCCAGAAAGTCTAGCTTTGATTTTAAAAAAAAGAACTTTATTGACCAAATCTATAAATCGAATGAGTCATCAGGGATTAACCATTTTCTTTTAAAACTAAATCCACAAAATCCAGCTTCAATGAAAGATGAACTTGAAATATCCAGCTATGCAAATTCTCGTTTCCATAAGACTGACTTTAATTAACAGTCGCATCAATACAAATCACATCGAGAAGGAACTTTGATCACTGAATCGAGAAATCGCCTCTGATTTAGCATATGAATCTGTGTTATTTTTATCAATACTTGATCATAACTGCTACCACTTATAATATACACGTATTTTTTTTTGTCGGAGATCTATACTGTTATGTGTATAGTTTTCATGTTTATGTTAATTGATGTTCATCTCTACATATATTTTCCTATCAACGAATTGTATATTTACACATACGAAAATACATATCATCATCATTGACTGTCGTATCCGCATTGAAGGTTGGCTACCATGGAACGCCATTCCACACTGTCTTTTGGTTTGATGGTGCAGATTGTCATAGGTTGACTTGTCCATCTTTTGATGTTACTCGTCCATGTTAGTCTTAGTCTGCCTCTACCTCTTTTACTTTTATTTTCTCTTCCAAGATTACTTTTATTAGGCTGTTGTGTCTTTTAACATGCCCCAAAAACTTCATTTGTCTTGTTCTAATTGTGTTTAGTAGTTCTCTTTTCATTTTTAATTGTTTTAAAACTTCGTCGTTTGTTTTATTTTATTTCCATCCAATTCTACCTATTCTTCTATAAATCTACATTTCAAAGGCTTCAATTTTCTGTTCTGTGAAAACTATTTTGAACTTTTCTCATCATATACTCCACAATCAATTAATTTATTGAAATAATACAGCGGTATGTCCCTGGTACTTTAGTTCATTTGCTCAGTTGTGCATTTCCATGAAGATAACACTACACAAGCTTCTTCTTTTATTCATTTCAAAGTAATTAGAAGACTTGTATCTTAAAATTTAAAAAAATATACATTTTTGCGGTAAACAGTTGAAGATTACACCGAGGAAACTCTCATATTAAACAATCCTTGTTCTTTTTTTAGATTCAATATTCTACTATAATATAAATGACAAATACTGACTTTAGCTAAATTATTTTACGTTTTGTATGTGTGTATTACAAAGTGAATGAACTTCCATAAAATATCCATTCTGTGATTGTGAGGACTATACTAGGTTTCATTGATCTATAAATGATGCAACATCTCATAACTGTCATTTTTGATTAGAACAAACTGATGTGCACAAGCTTAAACTGGAACAGCTTTAAGACAATATTCATTTATGAGATTGAAAGAAATATGACAGAAAATTACATTTAAAACAGAAACGAACAAACATGTGATGTTCATGTGAGTAGAGGGATGAAACGAGAATGATACCAAAGTATGGATATAAAAAGCAAGAGGAGCATTCGTTGCACTGGGAAACATATGGAAGTCCAAAGAAACTTTAGTCAAATACTAAAATTAACATTTTCAACTCAGTCAATCTTATTATATAGCTGTGAAACATGGAGAACAACAACAATGACAATCATGAAGATAGAAACCTTCATTCATGGATGCTTACGCAGAATAAAGGGATGGAAATGACAGGACAAAGTCACTAATATAGAATTATGTAAATGTACCAGTCAAATACCAGTGGATAAAGAGATACAGCGAAGACGATGTCGTTGGATAGGACACACTGTGGAAGCCAACTGAGAGTATTACACAAACAGGCCCTTTTTTGGAATCCCCAAGGAAAAAGAAAAAAGAAGAGGACCAAAATATTCTTGGAGAAGACAGATGGAAGCAGAGATGAAGACGATGGGGAAGACATGGAATGATTTTAAAAGAATGACAAGGAATAGAATGGCTTGGAAAGTGTTTGTTGAAGACCTATGCTCGACAGGGAGCTGAAAGGTAGAAGAAATAAAAAGACAAAAGAAGAAGAAGGAGAAACATGTGGTACTTATGTTGCAGCTAGTTGGTTTATAATGTTAAGAATTAATGGTTTTATTTCTCATGTGATTTAAATCATTGTGGCGATTCATGATTGTGCAAAGAAATTACGACGGTGGTTTTCTGTTGCCTTCCGTCGGTTCGATTACGGTTGGCTCCGCAAGCATTTTACTAAAAAGTCTCACCCACAAGGCAGTGGGGTATCTAAATATTTATATGTTATGGTTATGGTTATGGAAGGCCCCGGTACCACTGCAAACGAATTAAAATCCATAATTGCTCAACCGCCCGTGCCAGTGGAATCATCCGAATAGCTAACTCATCTCCCAAACAAAGAAAGGTAGTTGTAGTCCCCATCATAGCAGTCTCAGCACACGCCATAAGACATAAGGCGAAACCGCACAGAAAAGATATTTATATGTATATATAGATAGCAGGAATCAAAAGAGAAAAGATACGAGACAACTTATGAGAATGGCTTGGCAGAAGGCCAACAACAGAAATGATAAATAACTTGAGATCGAAAGTTGTAGAGAGAATTGATCACCTATGTCAGCAGGCATGGTATTTAATAATGATAATCACGATTTAATTAAAACGCTTAAATCGAATGAGTACATATAGGTCTTCTCGAAGTGTTGTGTCCGTACCGCTAACTATAATAAAAAATTAATACATAAACTGTTTTCAATTGATTGGCAGGATTTACGTTCCTTGTATGTTCACGTGATGGACATCTGAACAAAGTGTTCCTCGTTGCAGTTTCCTCATGTTCCAAGGCCGGCTTGTTGCAGGAGCTACTGAGTTAAGTGCTCTGTGCACACCGTGAGCTGTGTGTCTCATCCATTTTGATCATGTTTCGATACTCCAATTGTGTACGATGAATGATGATATCGTATGACAGGGAACAGTTGGCTGTGTTCACTTTCTGTGCGGTTTCGCCTTATGTCTTTTGGCGTGTGCTGAGACTGCTATGATGGGGACTACAGTTACCTTTCTTTGTTTGGAAGATGAGTTATAATTCGGATGATTCCACTGGCACGGGCGGTTGAGCAATTATGGATTTTAATTCGTTTGTAGTGATACCGAGGCCTTCCATAACCAATAACCAATAACCAATCACGTGATGGGTTACGTGAATAGATCATTATTTCTTCCAAATATCTTGAATACCGTATGTGATGTGCCATTGTTAGCCGACCAAGTAGCTAGTTGTCACTGGAACTGCAATCAGGACGGAACTGTTTAAAAGTTGTATCCAGGTTCGTAATCAATTCGTTTGCTAAGGTCTCGACGTGATGCATGTTTGGCTTTCGGCGGTTTCCTCACCTCGTCACTCATTCACTTATTCATTCATTCATTAATTCACTCATTCATTCGGTGTGCATTTGTTTCCGACCGCATCTTTGTTTTTTCCTTTCAAACTCACACGAACCACAACGTTGATATACAGAGTGAAACGGTAATCGTTCTTTCTTTCCACTTCCTCTTATACCTCATTGGGCATGGAAGGAGATATAAAGTTCTAGCAATATTGCTCTATAATTCACTCGCTCATTCACTCTCGTGTAATTCGTTTCAACCATTAATCGCATCTCACTCACATTATTGTAGAGCTGAGATTAATCTAACAACATCAACACTCGACACTTTGATTAAGAGTGTGTGTAAGTGTAAAAGATATTTCAAGTTGGAGGAAATAATTATTGAACATAATTAGAGCTAGACCATTTATAAAAGATACGTTGGACAAAAAAAAAAAAGACATAACGACACGCTGAAGGTCATTGTAGAAATGGAAAAAAGGGAGAAAGAAACAATAGACAGAGAGTATCAGGAAAATGACAGATACATCAGGATGGAAAGAAAAAATGATGAAGTCTTAAAACAACTAAAAATTATAAGAGAACTGCTAAACACACAATCCGAACAGAACAAATTAGATTCTTGTGGCATGTTAAAAGACACATCAACCTACTACAAGTAATCTTGGAAGGGAAAATACAAGGTAAAAGAGGCAGAGGCAGTCCAAAAACAACATGGACGAGTAACATTAAAAGATGGACAAGTCAGCCTATCGTAGAGGACAAGTCAGCCTATCGTAGAGGACAAGTCAGCCTATCGTAGAGGACAAGTCAGCCTATCGTAGAGGATAAGTCAGCCTATCGTAGAGGACAAGTCAGCCTATCACAGAGGACAAGTCAGCCTATCGTAGAGGATAAGTCAGCCTATCGTAGAGGACAAGTCAGCCTATCGTAGAGGATAAGTCAGCCTATCGTAGAGGACAAGTCAGCCTATCGTAGAGGATAAGTCAGCCTATCGTAGAGGACAAGTCAGCCTATCGTAGAGGATAAGTCAGCCTATCGTAGAGGACAAGTCAGCCTATCGTAGTGGACAAGTCAGCCTATCGTAGAGGACAAGTCAGCCTATCGTAGTGGACAAGTCAGCCTATCGTAGAGGACAAGTCAGCCTATCGTAGTGGACAAGTCAGCCTATCGTAGTAGACTAGTCAGCCTATCGTAGAGGACAAGTCAGCCTATCGTAAAGGACAAGTCAGCCTATCGTAGTGGACAAGTCAGCCTATCGTAGTGGACAAGTCAGCCTATCGTAGAGGACAAGTCAGCCTATCGTAGTGGACAAGTCAGCCTATCGTAGTAGACTAGTCAGCCTATCGTAGAGGACAAGTCAGCCTATCGTAGTGGACAAGTCAGCCTATCGTAGTGGACAAGTCAGCCTATCGTATAGTGGACTAGTCAGCCTATCGTAGTGGACAAATCAGCCTATCGTAGTGGACAAGTCAGCCTATCGTAGTGGACTAGTCAGCTTATCGTAGTGGACTAGTCAGCTTATCGTAGTGGACAAGTCAGCTTATCGTAGGAGGCAAGCCAGCCTATCGAAGTGGACAAGTCAGCCTATCGTAGGGGGCAAGCCAGCCTATCGTAGTGGACAAGTCAGCCTATCGTAGGGGGCAAGCCAGCCTATCGGTAATTGACAATCTAGGTAGGCAAGAGTCATTGATGTAGGCAAGTAGTCATTGATGTAGGCAAGAGTCATTGATGTAGTCAGACCTTTATGGTGGCCACTGTGCGTTGAGGGGATGTTAAAGAAAGACACGGCTAGAGGGGAGGGCGGAGTAAGAAATGTTAAACAGGCCTGACAGTACCCCTCACTCATGTAGCAGATGAGTATTAAGTTTCTATACGTTAGAGTATATATATTATTTTTAACGTTAACGTATATTGTCTCCCTATGAGGAGCACGAAATGTATCGATCACGCAGTCAGCACTAACGCCAAGTTGGTTAATTCTAACCAGAATGTTGGACTTATCTCAGTGTCATCTGACGGTATTTGGTCATTATCTCGCAGACATCATTGAATAGGATGGCAACAGTGGTCTCTACAATTTGCTTGTCCGTACTTCATTCATTGAGTGCCGTTTTCGCATCGAAGGTTAGCTACTATGGGGCGCCATTCCGCTCTGTCTCTTGCATTGATGGTGCAAATTGTCATAGGCTGACTAGTTTTATATATATATTTATAACTATTTACTTTTGTATTGCAAAAATTGTATTATCGACCGGCGAGTTGCTAGGCCTATCTCGGCCTGGTTCATGGCGTTTTAATAAAACATAAGGGGATTGTGTGGTCTAGGGGTAAGACGTTGACCTCTGGATAGAAAGGTCACGGGTTCGAATCCCACCACATGCGGTTGGAATGTTTCACTTTCAATCCGTGGTTTCTTCCTGGCTTTATTCTCTTCTGATTTTGGATAGTAAGATCTAATGTCTAGCCCTATCGGATAAAGGCGATAAACAGGAGGTCCCATACGCACGTTAAAGAACTCTTGGTATTTATAAATCGAAAACAGTAGGTCAAAAATGGTCGCTGGCCAGAACAAATTGTTAAGATATAATCTGCCTACGCTAATGACGTTTGTGACGGGCCGAAAGGTGCAGATATCGCGGTTTTGCTGTAAATGAACGACACAACGCAATAGCGTTCAAGTAACGGTGGAACGGTAAGAAGGAGAAAATATGGGAGGGAAAGAGAGGGAGAGCAAGAGAGAGAGAGAGAAAAAAAAGAGAGAAAGAGAGAAAGCGAGAGAGAGTGAGAGAGAGCAAGAGAGAGAGAGAGAAAGAGAAAGAGAGAGATAACAAGAGAGAGAAAAAGAGAGAGAGCAAGAGAGAATGAGAGAGAGAAAGAGAGAGAGAGAGCAACAGAGAAAGAGAGAGAGAGAACAAGAGAGAGAAAGAGAGAGAGCGAAAGAGAGTGAGAGAGAAAGAGAGAGAGAGAAAGAAAGAGAGAGAAAGAGAAAGAGAGAGAGGTTTATGTATGAATCATGTCATTCTGAGAATAAATTTGACAAACAGCAATCAAGAGATCGGGGTGTTATGAAAAAAAACTTTCTAATGCAATAACAATAATAATAATAATAATAACAATAATAATAATAATAATAATAATAATAATAATAATTTTAAATATAAGCGTACAAGATTACACATAAAAAAATACATGACATTTGGAACTTTGAGGTGATCTTATATTTAACAGGATATTAAATAGCATCAACATCATCACTGAGTGCCGTCTCCGCATCGAAGGTTGGCTACCATGAAGCACCATTCCGTTCTGTCTCTCGCTTTGATAGTGCAGGTTGTCATAGGCTGACTTATCCATCTTTTGATCTTACTCAACCATGTCAGTCTTCATCTGCCTCTGCCTCTTTTATATTATATTTTCCCTTCGAAAATTACTTGTAGTAGGCTGCTATGTCCTTTAACATGGCTCAACAACCTCATTTATATGAAATATATACAGAAGTAATTAGAAGAATGATGGAAAACGCTTACTGGTTCATTTCTTCTTATTTGTGTTTATTTGGTGGCTATCCCATTTCTTCCTATTTGTGTTTATTCCGTGGCTATCCCATTTCTTCCTATTTGTGTTTATTCGGTGGCTATACCATTTCTTCCTATTTGTGTTTATTCGGTGGCTATCCCATTTCTTCCTATTTGTGTTGATTCTGTGGCTATCCCATTTCTTCCTATTTGTGTTGATTCTGTGGCTATCCCATTTCTTCCTATTTGTGTTTATTCGGTGGCTATCCCATTTCTTCCAATTTGTGTTTATTCGGTGGCTATCCCATTTCTTCCTATTTGTGTTTATTCGGTGGCTATACCATTTCTTCCTATTTGTGTTCATTCAGTGGCTATCCCATTTCTTCCTATTTGTGTTCATTCGGTGGCTATTCCATTTCTTCCTATTTGTGTTCATTCGGTGGCTATCCCATTTCTTCCTATTTGTGCTTATACGGTGGCTATCCCATTTCTTCCTATTTGTGTTTATTCTGTGGCTATCCCATTTCTTCCTATTTGTGTTTATTCGGTGGCTATCCCATTTCTGCCTATTTGTGTTTATTCGGTGGCTATCCCATTTCTTCCTATTTGTGTTTATTCGGTGGCTATCCCATTTCTTCCTATTTGTGTTTATTCGGTGGCTATCCCATTTCTTCCTATTTGTGTTTATTCGGTGGCTATCCCATTTCTTCCTATTTGTGCTTATACGGTGGCTATCCCATTTCTTCCTATTTGTGTTTATTCGGTGGCTATCGCATTTCTTCCTATTTGTGTTCATTCGGTGGCTATCCCATTTCTTCCTATTTGTGTTTATTCGGTGGCTATCCCATTTCTTCCTATTTGTGTTTATTCGGTGGCTATCCCATTTCTTCATTTGCCCCTTCTCAAAATAACGTTGATGTGTACGTGTAACGGTAAACAGCGGTACTTGCCTGTCTCGGACAAACACAACTTGCTTCGGCACGAATTTATTTTAGATTGTTGATGTTATCAATGTATGCAACGATAAGAGAAACAGTCCTTAGCTATTTTATATATACAGTGTATCACATATTAATGACTGGGAAAATGCTGAGCCATGAGTTCATAATTTAATGTCTAATCGTATGATAAAATATTGTTATACATGAAAGTGTTTATATTCACAAGGTTATGCTATAAGTGATAAAATATTAATTTATGGGGGGAAAATATGAGATATTAATTTTCTAGTACTTGAGATTATGGAGAAATGATGTTATTAGTTCATAATATAACTTTTTTTTTCTTTCTGATTTCGTGAGACGTATATTTGGTTTAATATCTTCAGTAATAAAGAAAAGACGATGGTCATATGTTGGACATGTGATGAGAAGAGATAATAATCGAATAGCAAAGCAAGCCCTCATATGGGAAACAACAGGTAAGAGAAAAAGAGGAAGACCCAGGGAGACACTGAGAAGAACATTGATGAGAGAGGCAAGAGCAGCAGGAATCGGCTCCCTCAATGAGATAGAGCTGCTTGCACAGAACAGAGACAGATGGCGAGATTTGATAAAATATCTTTAAAAGAAAACTGCTAAAACAAAAAATTCAGATAGGAGAAGGTGTATCTTGGTCTACGCCCTATGGGCCGATTACGGCTCGAAAGGTCAATAGATAGATAGATAGATAGGTAGATATTTGGTTTAGTTGTCCGCTATTTAGAAGTCGCTAAGAGGCGAAGTTGCGTTGTGTTGTAATTTAGAATATGTGATACCTGCGTCCTTCGGTCGAACATAGACTTTAGTATGTCGGTTTTTGGATTGCCTTACCTTCCGATAGATTCTCGCTTGACCAGGCTAGTTTCTAAAGCCCCTGCAGAAAGTTGGAGTAGAACCTGCAGTCGCTGACTATGACGCATGCGCTCAGCTATGAATTACTGTGGATGACAGTATAAATGTTGAAATATTTATTCACGCTATAAATGTAAAATAAAAATGATGAATGGCAAAAAGTAATGTGAATGTCATGAAACATACTAACATCAAAGCAAATAACATCAGGGCTAAAACTAAGAATAGCAAAATGTTATGTCTTCTCAACATTCATATATAGTGGAGAAACATGGACATTAGACAAGAAAACAGAACAGAGAATTGATACCTTTAAAATGTGGATATATAGAAGAATCGGTAGAATTGAATGGAAGGAAAAGAAAACAAACGATGAAGTCTAAAAACAACTAAAAATTAAAAGAAAACTACTAAACACAATTCAAACAAGACAAATGCGATTTTTGGGCCATGTTAAAAGACACAACAGCCTACTAAAAGTAATCCTGGAGGGGAAAATACAAGGTAAAAGAGGCAGAGACAGACCAAGACTAACATGGACGAGTAACATCAAAAGATGGACAAACAAGCCTATGACAACCTGCACCATCAAAGCAAGAGACAGAGCAGAATGGCGCTTCATGGAAGCCAACCTTCGTTGCGGTACATGACATTCGATGATGATGATAAATGTATGCCATGATAGAAGAACTAGTAAGATACAAGATCGTATGTAAATAGAAGTGGCAATTGCTCTGTGGTGGTTCCCATGTTGTCTGTTTAGGTATTTCTGGATTGAAAGATTCTGCTGGAATGGATTCTTCCTTTGATCGACACGTTGTAGTCAACCCGCCCATTAAAAAATATAAAATATTATCATATGTATAATATTAATCGTAATATTGATCAGGATGGAAAAGAAAGAAAAATATAAAACAATCTTATATCACATGTAGCAGTAGCCTCCGTCAGTCATAGTTGACTGTAGTAGCCTCCGTCAGTCATAGTTGACTGTAGTAGCCTCCGTCAGTCACAGTTGACTATAGTAGCCTCCGTCAGTCATAGTTGACTATAGTAGCCTCCGTCAGTCATAGTTGACTATAGTAGCCTCCGTCAGTCATAGTTGACTGTAGTAGCCTCCGTCAGTCATAGTTGACTGTAGTAGCCTCCGTCAGTCATAGTTGACTATAGTAGCCTCCGTCAGTCATAGTTGACTGTAGTAGCCTCCGTCAGTCATAGTTGACTGTAGTAGCCTCCGTCAGTCATAGTTGACTATAGTAGCCTCCGTCAGTCATAGTTGACTATAGTAGCCTCCGTCAGTCATACTTGACTATAGTAGCCTCCGTCAGTCATAGTTGACTATAGTAGCCTCCGTCAGTCATAGTTGACTGTAGTAGCCTCCGTCAGTCATAGTTGACTGTAGTAGCCTCCGTCAGTCATAGTTGACTATGGATTTTTTCAGCGCCCCTAGAAATGTTATTTTTTCTTTGCTTTTCTTTCGTCATGTATTCTCTTTCTCTATGAATCTGTCTGCTTCTTCTTTGAGGTGAACCTTTAGAGTGTGTTTCCAGAGATTGCGGTCTGCAGCTATGTCTTCCCATGCTGCAGGGTTTGTGTTCAGAGTCTTCATGTCGCGTTTACACACATCTACAAATCGAAGTTTTGGGCGCCCCGTAGTTCTTTTACCATCTGCCAGTTGTCCGAAGAGTATATTTTTCGGTATGCGGCCATCTTTCATACGGTGTACATGATCAGGCCAGCGTAACCTACGTTGTTTGAGCAGCGTGAAGTATTCGTTAGGCCTGTGCAAGTCATGACCTCCACGTTTGTCACTTTATCCTTCCAGGTGATACCAAGTATACGGCGTAGACATTGCATATTGAATGCATTTAGCCTTCTGTCTTGCTTTACATAGGTTGTCCAAGATTCGCTGCCATACAGGAGGATACTAATTATGCAGGCATTGTACACTGCGACTTTTGTTTTAATTGTCAGTTTGTTGTTTTGTTTTACATAGGTTGTCCATGATTCACTGCCATACAGGAGGATACTAATTATGCAGGCATTGTACACTGCGACTTTTGTTTTAATTGTCAGTTTGTTGTTTTGTTTTACATAGGTTGTCCATGATTCACTGCAATACAGGAGGATACTAATTATGCAGGCATTGTACACTGCGACTTTTGTTTTAATTGTCAGTTTGTTGTTTTGTTTTACATAGGTTGTCCATGATTCACTGCAATACAGGAGGATACTAATTATGCAGGCATTGTACACTGCGACTTTTGTTTTAATTGTCAGTTTGTTGTTTTGTTTTACATAGGTTGTCCATGATTCACTGCAATACAGGAGGATACTAATTATGCAGGCATTGTACACTGCAGCTTTTGTTTTAATTGTCAGTTTGTTGTTTTGCCAGACACGCCTAGAAAGACGGGCAAAGGTGGAAGCAGCTTTACCAATACGAGTGTCAATTTCTGTATCTAAAGATAGTCTGTCGCTGATGATGGACCCCAGGTAGTTATACTGCCGCACGATATCAAGTTTATAGTTGTCGATAGAGATTGCAGGTGTTGCTTCGACGTCCTGACCGAGTATGTTAGTTTTCTGCAAACTTATTGTTAGACCGAAGTCTCGGCAGGCATGCGCAAAGCGATGTACCATGATCTGGAGTTCTTCCTGACTTTGCGTGACAAGTGCAGCATCGTCAGCAAATAACAGATCTCTAATAGAGATATGTCTGACCTTAGACCTTGCCTTTAGTCTTGAGATGTTGAACAATCGGCCATCGGATCTAGTATGCAGATAGACACCTTCATTTGCATGTGAGAATGCATGTTTTAACAGAACAGCGAAGACGATTTCAAATAGAGTTGGAGCAAGAAAGCATCCCTGCTTGACACCGCTGCGTATGCCGAAGGGTTGTGATGTGCTGCCGTCATATTGGATGGTGCCCCTCGTATGCTCATAAAACGATTTGACCTGCGTCAGTTTGTGGGTAGCCTATTTTGAAAAGACCTTCTATGCTGACAAGATCAAATGCCTTATATTATATATCACATGTAATGATTGTCATATAAACTGATGTATATTATTCTTATATTATATACACAGACAATATTTTAATATTTTATATATTCGCATTTATATGCTTTTATCATGTGTTATTGGTCAAGTCATCCATTATTGCATGGTAAATCAAGAATAGATTTCTAATTGTTTCTCTTGTTTGCTGTCTTCTCCAATATCCTACCATGTGCAATTCGATTAAATTAACTTTGCAAGAAAATAAAAAAGTTACAAGAAATAAAATAATGTTAATATTCATAGCGCTGGTTTGTGTTCACAAACAGATACATCTTCATATAAAATATGTGTGTATACATATATATATATAATCATTATCAAGTACCGGGCCTGCTGGTGTAGGTGATCATGTCTTTCCACAACTTTCGATCTCGGCAGCTATTTATTATTTCTGCTGTTGACCTTCTGCCAAGCCATTCTCTTAAGCTGTCTGGTATTTTTTCTCTTTATATATAATTCCGTTAATAATCAATTAATTAAATATTTTTTTTCCTCTTCTTTCCTTCCTAATTTGCCTTTCATGCGTCGAGGGGAGATACAATTTGCGGTATCTTGTTGCTCTTCTGCTCGCTTCCGCTGTTGTTATGGTTCCTAGTGCTTCTAATATTCCGTCAATCCATCCTTTTCATGGTCGGCCCTTGGGTCTGGTGTTCTAGCAACGTTTATTGAAGGCTCGTTGTGTTGTGATTTGATCTTTCTGCCTTGTCACGTGGCTAAACAATTGTATCTCTTATTTCTGTATACATTTTGTGGCGGGGGTTATTCCTAGCTTTTTTTCACAGTTCTTCATTTCTGCTCTCACCTCTCAGGCTGTTTCCTGTTATTTGTCTAATACATTTCATCTCGGCAGTCGTATTTTCTTGTTGTTCTTGTATCTAGAGTCCAGGACTGGTATCACAACGCTGGAATTGTAATTTGTTGCGTGAATGAAATATTACAATGAAAAACACAAAAAAACATGCAGAATATTTTTTTTTAATTTAGAGGTCCGATGCTACAATTGGGATAATTGTAAAAACCAGCTATAAGGGGGACAAAAATTGAAGGCTTTAGATGTAATGGAAAGCATAGACAAAACATCCAGGACAAATTACTGGAAAAATAAAGGCAAAATTAAGTAACAAAATGCTCAAACGGTTGTCGAAGAAACTGAATGTCATACGACACGACACACGATGTTGGTGTTCAATAAAAAAATACCTTAACACTTCGAATAACGAAAATTCTTGGAATCTTGAAGATTTACATAGGCGTACCCCCGTCTCCTTAGCCAGGAATTCAATCGAACAAGGGTAATATACTTAGATCTCTCTACTGACTCAATTACTGCTTATCATAATCGGCTTATGCAGATCGTATACGCCAACACGTGTTACCAACAAGACAACGTGAATACGAGTTTCTGTTCCGGTTGTTTTCTCAAAAACAAAGACGAACAAAGGAGAATATTTATACTCGCTTCTAGGGGGAAACAGAGCAAGAGAGAGAAAACTTGAGCAATAGAAGTACAGCATATAAATATATTTATGCACATATTTCTGACATTAATGATCTCATATTTTATCTCTGTATGTATCCTTGTTCTGTGTTTGCTTTTATTTCCTACAGTGTCACAAAGTGTTCAAGAAGAATTGTATTTACTTTCGTATTATTCCGCTGTTTTTCGCTTGATGTATTTCTGTTTTCAATATTACGAGTTTTCTGTATTTCTGTTTCACGCGTTTAATTCCATAACATCTATTCTTCATTGTACGCCCTTAGAAGAACGTTAGTAGGCGTATATGCCTAATGTTGTGGTTTGCAACGTAACTGATATTTGCGCTATTTAGAGTAATTTACTTATGGTGTTCGTTTCTGATCCTGATCGGCGGTTTCTAAGTTCACCCAGCCTAAGTGGGTACCTAGTTTTTTTTAAATAAAAAGAAGATACCACTGGCGTAATGCTGACCAAATTTTTCCAAACTTGCGCCTTATGATATATTGTACATTTATGGTTTTCAGCATTAATATAAAGTTGGGTATTCAGTCTAATTTGGATGTATCAATTATGGTGCTCATCATTATCTCTAACCGCTCATTATTTTATAATATTGTCATACATTTTACTTATTTATTTTTAAACTTTGGGAAACACAGGTAGCCGAACCAACAGCGTGTCGTGTTTGTAACCAGGAGATTGGGAGTTCGAATCCCGTTAGGGTCAAAATTATTTTGTTTCTATTGGGGTGAAATAATAATTCAGACTCGAGCAGTATTCTCCGGTTCAATATGTCCCAGAAATTGAAGCCTTTGAAATGTGGATTTATAGAAGAATAGGTAGAATTGGATGGAAAGAAAAGAAAACAAACGATGAAGATTTAAAACAACTAAAAATTAAAAGAGAACTACTAAACACAATTAGAACAAGACAAATGAAATTTGTGGGACATGTTAAAAGACACAACAGCCTATTAAAAGTAATATTGGAAAGGAAAATACAAGGTAAAAGAGGCAGAGGCAGACCAAGACTAACATGGATGAGTAACATCAAAAGATGGACAAGTCAACCTATGACTATCTGCACCATCAAAGCGGAATAGAGCGGAATGTTGCTCCATGGTAGCCAACCTTCGATGCGGAGACGGCACTCTATGATGATGATGATGATGATGATGATGATGATGATGATGATAAGTCCCATCGGCAAACCCCTGAAATGAGATATACGGTTAGGTAGTTTCTTTTTTCCTTTAAAATTAATTCTAAATAGTATTTTCTTTTTTCAAAGCTGAGATGGCAATATCATCTATAAATCTATGATCGTCTTATAACATACCAACATAAAAGAGCCACTTTAACCAAATGAAGGCAATTTTTGTGACAGTTGTGTGCTGTCTCCACTTGAAACGTTAATCACTATTTAGCACAATGACTTGTTACGAACACGAGCTGTCAAAGACCCTCTAAACCACCTCATGATTTTTGCAGTCCACTTTAACCTCTGTCATTGTCTGTTTTGTTTGCATTGTATTTTTCCTTCCGTGATGACTTTCATTGAAATATTGTTCCCTCTGTGTTTTCAAAACAAAAAAGTTCATTTGTCCTGTTCAAATTACTGTTCAATTTACTGTTCAAATTACTGTTCAAATTACTGTTCAAATTACTGTTCAATTTACTGTTCAATTTACTGTTCAAATTAGTGTTCAAATTACTGTTCAATTTACTGTTCAATTTACTGTTCAAATTACTGTTCAAATTACTGTTCAAACTACTGTTCACAATTTTTTTCTTTTATTTTAAACTATTTCAAAACTGTATTGCTTGTTTTCTAACAAATTAAATGCTAAAAAACAATCACCGAAATGAAATGTGTTAGACGCATGGCAGGAAACCAGCCTGAGAGATAGAATCAGAAATGAAGAATTGGGAAAAAAGCTAGGAGTAATTTCAGTCATTGAATACATAAAGAAAGAGCAGATGAAATGGTTTTACCACGAGGTAAGACAGAAAGAAGTAAAATCACCACAACGAGCCTTCAACAAACATTGCGAGAACACCAGACTCAAGGGCCGATCAAGAAAAAGATGAATTGATGGAATATTAGGAAACATAACATCAAGAGAAGCCAACAGAAGCAAAATACACCGCAAATTATATCTCCCTTAGGGGCTGAAAGTCAAATGAAGAAGAAATAAAGAAGAGGAACGAATACAATCAAAGTTGAAACTGATAATATCTTTAATATCCATTCAATACATTAGCACGGAACAGAATATGGACCCTATAGAAGACAATCCAATAATAAAATAGATTTGTTATAAATGTCCATTCACAGAGGAATGAGAAGGAAAAAAAAGATTTCAGATCGAAAACAAATAAGGAATATTTAAAATTATTAACATAAACCCAAGAATATGGATGAAATAATTATTGTAATAATAACGATTAGCAATCACATTAATTTTATTAGGAGAAATAAAACTGTTATCTTTACGGCATTGTCCCATTTCTATCCCTTACCGGGGGGGAACATATAAGACCGGAGAATAAAGGACGCTTGTTCTGAGCTGTCGTCGCGAGATGTTTGGGAGTTTTTAACACCCTGCCCCCCCCCCCCTCCCCCCACCTCTCCACGGTTTATCGATTCGGCCATCCCTTCTCCTTTGTAAGAAAAATAGAAGGTGAAAGGTTCCAGGGTAGTGATAGGCTTTTGTGGATTAACAAAAGATAAACTGAGGAAACGGACAAACGATAAACAAACAAATAAAAAACCGTTTGATGTGAATTGTAAACTTCGAAGCCGAGATAAGAGCATGCGATGAATAAAAGCCTTATCGGGACATTTGTTCAGTTTGTGCTGCTTTACTCGCTGCTCATTTACTATTTCAGTTTTGTCCTGTAGACATAGACAGTCATCGACATAAAAGGTATTTGTTACAGCATTATGTCTCTTCTGGTGTTTTGTTTCGTTTATCAAACGAAAGACAATAAATAATTTAATTTTTATAATTTATCTAATTTTACTGTCATGGAAAAACACATACTAACATCAAGGCAAATAACACCACGTCTGAAACTAAGAATAGCAAAATGTTATATCTTCTCAACATTCATGTATTGGCAGTAACAGGGACATTAGAAATGAAAACAGAACAGAAAATTGAAACCCTTGTAATGTGGATTTATAGAAGAATAGGAAGAATTGGATGGGGGAAAAAAACGATTAAGTCACAAAACAACTAAAAATTAAAAGAAAACTACTAAACACAATTCAAAGAAGACTGATGAGATTTTTGGAGCATGTTAAAAGACACAGCTGCCTACTAAAAGTAATCTTGGAAGGAAAAATACACGGTAAATTAGGCAGAGGCAGACCAAGATTAACATGGACGAGTAACATTAAAAGATGGACAAGTCAGCCTATGACAACCTGCATCATCAAACAAGAGACAGAGCGGAATGGTGCTCCATGGTAGCCAAACTTCTATGCGGAGAGGGCACGCATTGATGGCGATGAAGTGCCCAGATAAAACATCACGTTGTACACATGTGACTGTGGTTGTCGTTTTACAACCTTTTGTTTACGTGACTTTTAGACGAGAAAACTACTGCATCACTTGTAAAACATAGTTGTTGTTCTTGCTGAAAACACCATGATTCAATATTTATTATTTTTATTTCAATTATTTCTGGCTCTTTTTTGTTCTTCATCTTATTTTTTGTTTAATCAACCATTCGTAATTTCTTTTTTGTTCATTATCATGTGTTATACTGGTTGGTCTAGACGATCACGTCTTTTCATAATTCTCTGTCCGAAATGTAACAAATCAATTCTGTTGTTGAGATTTCACTGTGCCATGATACCGAGCTATCTAGTATCCCTTGTCTAAGTAGTCCGCGACTTCTCTCTCCCTGTATTTTGCCAGTTGTAGCCACGTATTCTAACTATCGTCTTCTCGTGATGTGCTCGAAAAATGTTCATTGTTTCATTCTAATTTTTTTTAATGAGCCTTCTTTTAGTGTTGCCTCTTTGAGAATGTCCTCGTTGGACTTTTTAGTTATCCAGGAAACTCTCAACTCTTGGAAAGGAAAAAAGCAAGGTAAAAGAGGCAGTGGCAGACTAAGACTAACATGGTCGATTGAATGATTCCACTGGCACGGGCGGTTGAGAAATTGTGGATTTTAATTGTAGTGATAACGGGGCCTTCGACTAACCATAACTCCAAACATTTTTCTAAGAAATCTCATTTCTCTGACTCTTTCTCGTCTTTTCATGTTTATCCATAATTTATTGTCTTAAATCAGAATTGGCTCTATATAGCACCGATGAACCGTCTTTCTCACTTCCAATAACATAGACTTGTTGCACGAGATGCTTACATTTTCCCAAAATGCTTCTTTAGCTTGTTCTATTCTGCTTTTTATTTATGAGGTGCACCTCAGTGTCAAGTTACTATTGTGCTGCAGTGTTTGACCGCTTTACACTTATTTTGGATTTAGGTTATATAGCGCATTCTTAGTGAATGGAACATTGTTTCTAATATATTTCCTTAGTACTATAGTACAAGACAGATGTAATAACATCTTCGAAGAATTCTTTTTTTTTATGAGACATCAGATTAAATTGATTATACTCGCTATAATAAAAGTGTTTATTTTTAATTACTGCTATATTATCCGGAATAAATAAATAATAAACAGGCAGACTTGATGACTGAGTTACCTCATATTTTCTTATATATATATTTTATATACATATTATATATGCATATATGTAAATATATATATATATATATATATATATATATATATATATATATATATATGCGTGTTTATGTGTGTGTATGTGTGTATAGTATTATAATTGTTTCAATACAGAGTTGAGATTTAGCACAAAGACTTTCTTTTTCATTTGTTGTTTGCTATGTTATTGTTTCATAGTCAGAATTCTGAATTGGTTGCAAATCTTTTCTCAGTCTGCACTCTGTGCATAATTTTAGAAAAAAATAAATGAATGTGAAAGTGTTTAAAAAAAATGTATGTCTTCATGAACAAAGAATAAACAAATAAAATAGATAAACTTGAAGTCTGTTACAATGCAGAAATTAACAACAAAAATATTCTTGTTCCTTCACACCGCCGTTATACGTAACATAGGGCTTGTTTTTTTTCGCCACCTACCTCTATTCTGAGCGAGATGATCAATCTTAACTAATCAGTCTATGCCAGCCAACTTTGCTTCTCTTATAAGTGTTCCTTTTAGTGTCTCTTTAGGTCTTGTAATTTTTCTGTATCATGTTGTTTCCCATAGGAGAGACAGTTTTGGAATTCTCTTCTCTCTTCTCACCACACGTTCGACATGTGTCCCATCTTCTTTCCTTAATTGTAGATGAGATGGTACATGGTAATTTCTCTTATTTCAAAATTACTCTTGAATTCATTCCATTTTACACTGAGTATTTTTTACTTATTGTAACACTACAAAATTCTACAACCAATGGTGGTTTTCCCGTTGAGTGTTGCCCCGAGGTAACTCAGTGTAAGGCTATCAGCCTCAGACCTATCTGTCTACGCAAGACGGAAAATAAACATAGCTTTCATCTTGCAACGGACCGGAAGAAATATGGAGTTATTAATTAACTTATTCAATTAAATTGAGTTATTTAGTTATTTGCGGGTCATCATCATTGCACTCCGAATATGTCCAAAGGTGCTCAGATCCCCTCTTCAGCAAGTCTCGCAGTATCCAGCGACTGACGACTCTAGTTCTGTGTTGGTTGATAAGTCTTCTTATACGCCAAGTTTCTCGTTTCTGGCTGTAAAGAGTATTTTGTAAGAGTTATTTGTGTTATATTGTGAGTTCATTTGTGTTATATTGTGAGTTTATTTGTGTTATATTGTGAGTTCATTTGTATTATATTGTGAGTTTATTTGTGTTATATTGTCAATGTATTGAGAATTTACCCATCTAAATGTGCATAATTAATGTTCTCATTATTCAAATTTAGTGTGAGAAATGTTAATCCAACGATGGAACATATTTTTTGGTAATAGTTACTTGTTTACTTAAACCATTCCAATACAACAATTATATATGATTCTAGATTGGATTGAACTCAATTTTGTATGTGAAAAAATAAACGAACTAGTCACAATTTACCACAGACAAATACTAATAAATGAATATTATTATAGAGGGAAACTTCCGAGGCGATAATTCAGCGAATAATAGGAAGAGGATGTATGTTTTACAGCACGCGGAAAAAAGACAAATAGTCAAAAACAACAACAACAACAACAACAAAACAAAGAACAGTATATGGTCAGAAGCAGGATTGAAACTGTACTCATAGGCACAGACGCCTTGTCACGAGAAGCCAAACGCCAGGGAATACGGCCAATTCAGCTAACTAAAAAAATTAACTTCATTGACGATGTCTTTCACGCAGGTGTTCCTATGTCTATAGCATAAGGTTACTATCACAACTCGGGAATAAACTGTGTATCTGTATTTTCCTATTAAGACAAATATCTCCCGGTAGGGCTGAATACTTGTGTTGCAGACAAACATTTATAGGACGAAACAGCACGAATAGTAGTTTCCAGTGGTTTATACTACTCAAAATTTACTACCTCATTATCTCTTCATTGCTTCCTGTACCTCTTCAGGTGTCCATGGGGATATAACGTTCTAGGTCTTGCCATTCTGACAGCGTCAATCATTGCTAGTTAATTTTAGTGTTCAATTAAAACTATCGGTTCATCTTACTCAGAGTCTGCCTCTAGATCTCCTTTATTCTCATTGAATATATGCTTTGTATGGTAAGAAATTGTATTAGTTTATTTCTAGATATCATCATCATCAAGGCCCGGGGCCTGCTGGCGTAGGTGATCATGTCTCTCCACAATTTTCGATCTTGACAGTTATCTATCATTTCTGTTGTTAACCTTCTGCCAAGCCATTCTCATAAGCTGTCTGGTATTTTTTTCTCTTTGCTTTCCTCTATCTCTTCCTCCCTCAATTTTCCCAGTTGTTACAATATATTCCAGTTTATCTCTTCTCATTACACGGCCAAAAAAATGATGATTGTTTCTTCCTAATATTGGAAATTAGCTCTCTTTTTGCTTTGACCTCTTTCAGAGCATTTTCATTACTCTTCTTAGCTGTTCATGGTATTCTCAACATTCTTCTGTAAAACCACATTTCCACAGACTTCAGTGATTTTCTTGTTTTTCGTCCTATTCTCCATGATTCACATCCATATGTTAAGACTGACTCTACATAACATTTAAGAACTCTTTTACTTGTTTCAATTGTCAAAAACTGTGTATGTTAAAGAACCGTATTAGTTTATTTGTAGATAAGCAAACCATTTTTGTTTTTTGTTTGTAACTTCGGATCAGGTAAACAGAAAATCCTGAAAAGTGTTGGGTAAATTTAGTGGAAGGTTAGTAGGTTGCTGGATATATAAACAGCTGGACGGAAGGACGAATGTTGGATGGATGGACGGGTATGTGTTAGATGAACAGACCTGAAACAAAATATGTAAATATTTAGAGGTTAATTAAGTGGAGAGTTAATGTTTACATGTTTTTTTGGCTGGAGTGTGAATCTATATAGATTATTTGACTACAGTGGTGAATATGTACAGGTTATTTGAGTGGAGAGTGTATATTTAGAGGTTATTTGAGTGGAGAGTGTATATATAGGGCTTATTTGAGTGGAGAGTGTATATTTAGGGGTTATTCGAGTGGAGAGTGTATATTTAGAGGTTATTTGAGTGGAGAGTGTATATATAGGGCTTATTTGAGTGGAGAGTGTATATTTAGGGGTTATTCGAGTGGAGAGTGTATATTTAGAGGTTATTTGAGTGGAGAGTGTATATTTAGAGGTTATTTGAGTCGGGAGTGTATATTTAGAGGTTATTTGAGTGGAGAGTGTCTATTTAGAGGTTATTTGAATCCAGGGTGAATATTTAGAGGATATTTGAGTAGACAAAAATTAAATCAATCAGCGAGCTGCTCACTGCAATATTTCAACATCACTGCTATTTTAGTTTCCTGCATCATTTCAGAATTATTATATCTATGTGAGTCTTCTATGGTACTTTCAAGTTGTTTAAAAGAAATTATCTAAAATCATTTAATGCGCACACTTCTTGTATTATTATTTTTTTTATATACACTTTTGAAATCTGGATTTTTACAGCAGAGTTACAGGAGGAAAATGGGGGCCACTATAGCTCAGTGGTTAGTGAACTGGACTAGACAAGAGGTAGGGTTCGATCCCAACCGACGGCTTACGGGTTCACCCAGCCTTTAATTGGTACCGGATTTTTTTCTAGGAAAGTAAAGCGGCACGGGCGTAATACCGACCACATTGCCCCAAAAATCATGTGCCGAAAGTCTGTATAATTTATGGTCACTAACACCATATTCCCTATACGCCACTTGGCGTGATGGGGGTACTTTACTTTACTTTGTGGAAATGAAATGTTATCGTGAGATTTTTAGGCATCTCTTACTTAGATCGCATCACAAAAGAAAATGTTTGCAAAAAAGAAACAACAAATAATTGAAGTGCATGACGATCCTTTGACTGTTATGAAGAAAGTAAAAAGTAAAGAGCCCCCGTCACGCCAAGTGGCGTATAGGGAATATGGTGTTGGTGATCATACATTTTACAGACCTTCAGCACATGATTTTTGGGGTAATGTGGTCGATATTACGCCCGTGCCGCTTTACTTTCCCCCCAAAAAATCCAGTACCCATTTAAGGCTGGTTGAATCCGGAAGCCGTCGGTTGGGATCGAACCCTAACCCTTGTCCTTTGTAGTCCAGTTCACTAACCACTGAACTATCGCGGCTCCCAGTTATGAAGGAAAAGCAAAATAAAATGGTTTGGTCACATGTCTCGATCGGATGCCTAGGACAGACCATTGTGCAGGTAATTGTGAAAGGGAGAATTGAAAAAAAAATATAGGAAAAATGATATGGTTAAAGATTTACGTAATTGATAGACGACACTGATTTGAACGACGTTTCGGTTCAATAGGCCTTCAACAGGAACGCACAAGCAACACACACACACACACATATGTAAGTAAATAAAACTAATCCTACATAGCTAACTGGTAATGAACTATCCAAAACAAAGTAATCGAAACTGGTTTAAGAAAAGAAAAATGACTTCCCTGTGTCGTGGACCGTGTCCAGAATGAGAAAGAAAGATTCGCGGGTGTGGGCTAGTAATTACTCTGCTGGTCGGAGGGTCAAACCAAAATGATTTTTGGCTGTTTCATTACTAGTTAGTTATGTAGGATTAGATTTATTTACTTACACATCTGTGTGTGTGTGTGTGTTTGTTTGTTTGTTTGCTCCTGCTGAAGGCCTATTAAACCGAAACGTCGATCAAATCTGTGTCGTCTATCAATCACGTAAAGCTTTTACTACCACTTTTTCTATTTTTTTTTTCAATTCTCCCTCACATTCAGCTTTACTGCAGCTTCACATTTTTATGTATTCATTTGTATTTCTTTGCCTTAACCCCTAATTGTGAAAGAAGGGATAAAGAGTGGTAGGTAGAGAAATAGATGGGAAGATAACAACAACCAACGGACAAGTCTCGACTTTGCTGAGCACCAAATAATGACTGAAAATGAACAGTGAAAAGTATACCAAAATAAGGATATCAAAAGCAGGAGGAGCTTTTGTTGCACTGGGAAACATATGGAAGTCCGTAGAAATTAGGTTAAATACAAAATTAAAATGTTCAACTCCAATGTTAAGTCTGTCCTATTACATGGCTGTGAAACATGGAGAACAACAAAATTGACAATCTTAAAGATACAGGCTTTCACAAAGGATGCTTACTCAGAATAAAAGGATGTAAATGGCAGGACAAATTCACTAACATAGAATTATGGAAATGTATCAGTCAAATACCAGTGGATAAAGAGATACAGCAAAGACGACGGCGCTGAATAGGACACACACTGCGGAAGCCAAATGAGAGTATTACACAACAGGCCCTTTTTTGGAATCCCCAGGGGAAAAGACAAAGAGGAAGACCAAGGAATCTTTGGAGAAGACAGATAGAAGCAGAGATGAAGATGATGGGGAAGACATGGCATGATCTAAAGAGAATGGCTGGAGACAGAACGACTTGGAAAGCGTTTGTTGAAGACCCATGCTCCACAGGGAGCTGAACGTTAGAAGAAGGAGAAGAAATAATGGCTGATAGAGAGATATGGAGAAGGTAGACGAAGTCTGTCAGTGATTATCAGGTGATCACCAAGGTATAGGAATCACAAAGAAAATGTAGAAGTTATTTCAACATTCTAAAATCCTGAGTGAAAAACTCCAATATATATCATAATAAATAGTGTCTCAATAGTCGGTGTGTAATATTGCTATTCTTACAAGAATAATTCGTCAACGATTTTTATTTTTTTTTTGCGTTCGCAACTCCATGTTCGATAATCCATTTTTCCATGGCAGCCGTGTGCACAGGGGTTCCTCGCCGCACAGGCAGATAACTTCGTCTTCGGAGGTACTCATAATTTTTCCGTGGATAAGTAATTGACGTTTCAAGCCGGGCCTCGCTGCTGAGACCAGGGGTGGTTGCCGCGGAGAGAAATCATAAATAAAAATCCCAACTGGTTTTGGCAGCCGGGATTTGAACCCACAACCTCTCTCAAGACGAGGCTGGCGTCTTGCCTCGAAACTTACCAGTCCCCGACATAATAAATAAGTAATAAACAAATGAATTAAATTACAAACAACAATAAATCACATTTGTTTGTGCTTTAATAAACATGAACCTCACCCCTAAAAATGTTCACTGAAACAGAAAGTACGAAACCCCGGACATATTTATTTATAAATAATCCATGGACTTTTCATTCCAGGACTATACCTAAAATATCACCTTGAAATTAAAAACAGCAGCTGTGAAAATTTGGCGATTATAACTTGTGTTATCGTCGAGTTTCGCCAAATACATTTTTATCCGACGTGGATTGCTTCTGTCACCGATTATCTCCCATCTGGTTATCGAATGGGTTATCGCTACCGCCATAAATTAGACATGAGTCATTACGAGGTCAATAATTAATCAGCCGAGCTATCCTAATAATACGTGGTCTTTCCCCTCATACCTTCACACAAACAGCCGAGAAGATATACACCTTATATACAAGTTATGTCCCACGGTAGCGCAGTGGTTAGTGAACTGATCTACTGAGGATAATGAATCGACAGTTTTTTTTAAGTTCGCCAACCTTAAATGGGTACCTAACATTTTTTATAGGAAGGAAAAACATAAGTGGCGTAATGCTGACCAGTTTATTTTAATATGTGTCGATGATAAAAGCAGCATCATCATCAAGTACAATACCTGCTGGCGTAGGGGATCATGTCTCTCCACAACTTTCGATCTCGATAGTTATTTCTGGTGTTGACCTTCTGCCAAGCCATTCTCTTAAGCTGTCTGATATCTTTTCTCATTGCTTCCCTCTACCTCTTCGTCCATCAAATTTTCCCAGTTGTTACAATATATTCCAGCTGTTCTCTGATAAATAAAAATATATCCACTTTTTAATTCTTCTTATTAAAGTTCCCCACTTAAGTAGATGAAGATGAGCTGTGTCGCTTGTTACAGGATAGTCTGTTTCTGAAGGCACCACGAAGAGGTGGAGTAGCGTCTGGGTGGTTCTTGTTCACCGATCCTGGAACAAGTCATCAACTGTTTGACGAGTCGACAGGTGTTGTGTTCAACCTTTAACATTGTTTGTATGTGGATGTAACATACACGATTGATATTATACATATTCAGCTATCTCTATTCTGATTAGGGTTGTTAATACAAATGTTATTTCTCGAAGTAACATATTTCTCCTTCCTTCCTTCCTTCCTTCCTTCCTTCCTTCCTTCCTTCCTTCCTTCCTTCCTTCCTTCCTTCCTTCCTTCCTTCCTTCCTTCCTTCCTTCCTTCCTTCCTTCCTTCCTTCCTCTTCATTCTTACCGTCTGCTAAGTGATTGTTTATTTGAACTTTCAATTTACAGATTTAATAATTCACTGATGCTGTCTTCCTAGTGCATACATTCCCTTAAGGATGCCTCCTCTTCCCCCCCCCCCGCCCCCACACCTACTCTCACATTTTTTGGCAGACCAGGACATAGGGGTTATACAACTGTATCGTCTGAGAATAAATGTCCTCCCTACAACATATACATTACAGGGGTTATAAAGCTGTATCGTCGGAGGAATAAATGTCCTCCCTGCAACATATACATTACAGAGGTTATAAAACTGTATCGTCGGAGGAATAAAATGTCATTCCTGTAACATATACATTACAGGGGTTATAAAATTGTATCGTCGAAGGAATAAAATGTCCTCCCTGCAATATATACATTGCAGGGGTTATAAAACTGTATTGTAGGAGGAATAAATGTCCTCCCTGCAACATATACATTACAGGAGTTATAAAACTGTATTGTAGGAGGAATAAATGTCCTCCCTGCAACATATACATTACAGGAGTTATAAAACTGTATTGTAGGAGGAATAAATGTCTTCCCTGCAACATATACATTACAGGGGTTATAAAACTGTATTGTAGGAGGAATAAATGTTTTCCTGCAACATATACATTACAGGGGTTATAAAACTGTATTGTAGGAGGAATAAATGTTTTCCTGCAACATATACATTACAGGGGTTATCTATCTATCTATCTTTCGTTCGCCTGAAGCATTGTCTATATCTGCAATGTCGTTTCCTGTATAAATGTTACTGTCTTTTGTAATTCTTGCAGTGGCCCATATAGTTTTGTCTGTAGTGTTGTATCTATGGGCCAATGGATTTTCCTCAGTCTACTATATTCAGTGCAGTCTTGAAGTATGTGTTCAGCAGTCTGGGGCGCCTGTCCACATGTACAAGTAGTTGAGGTGCCGATCTTGAATTTTGTATACATGTGACTATGGAGTCGATTGTGTCCTGTTCTGAGACGTATAATGATAACTTGTTCATATCTATTCATATTATAAAAGGCATCCTGATTTGGGGCTTGTGGTCCTCTGATTGATTTGATTATCTGTTTCTTATGATGGTATGTAACAGGTGTATCTAGTTGTGTGCCTGTTGAACCTTCCTTTGCCAACTGATCTGCTTTCTCATTTCCTGGTATTCCACAGTGAGATGGGATCCACTGCAGGGCAACCCTGTGGTGCTTGCAGAGTTCAGTCAATAAGGTCTGCAGATGTGGTAATTTTCTGGATTGTAGTGCCTGGAGTACTGATCTTGCATCTGTCAAAAACACTACAGGCTGCGGGCTAAGATTAATGTTCAGCAGTTTTTCTATTGCTAACTTTATTGCTTGTATTTCTGCATCATAATTGTGACAATATTTCCCTGTTGCTATTTTATTCATATCCCTAGTGTTATTTGGGTATTCTATATATGCACCTGCTCCCCCATTTTTTACTGCATTCTGTGCTGATCCATCTGTATACACACGAATCCATAGGTCTTGTGGGTATTCTTCATCCAGGAAACTGAGAGTTATTGTTTTTCGCTGTAGACTATTCTGTTCCTCTTTATCAACTATTCCTTTCACTTCTGTCCGTATTTGAACTGATAATCCAGATTCCTCTGTCCAGGGAGTCTGTTCTGGTATGGGCAGTAGGGGGTTAACAGCTCTTGGCATGTCTGGTGTTTGTCTACTAATACGCTTGGCTTGGTGGATAAAACTGCTTCTCTTAAGTCGTCCAATGCAAGATTTTGGAATCGGTCCTTCATTGGATGTCTCGGCATGCAAGCAAATTTTTCTGCCTGTATCAGCACCTTTGTGTCCCTCCGTTCTCTCAGTGCTGGTATCCTCCACAATTTCTCCATCTCTAATATTGGTGTTGATTTCATTGCTCCTGTGATGACCCTAAGTGCCTGGTTTTGTACTTTATCCAGTTCTTGAAGTGTGGTGTTTGATGCTGAACACCATGCAGATGATCCATATTCTAAATGTGGGCGTATACTCTGTTGGTAAACTTTACTGAGTATTTTCCCACTCGCACCCCACGTAGTTCCACACAGCTTTCTTAGAATAGCCAATTTTCTCCTTGCTTTTTGGGTTGCCTTATTTATCTGCTGTTTCCAAGATAGTTTGTTATCAAATGTAACTCCGAGATACGTAGCCTGTATGTCTTCTTTCACAGGCTCATTGTTTATATAGATGGCTCCTGCTTTTTGTTTTGGGAAAGAGTGAAAAGTGTAGTACTGCATTTGTCTGTATTGATGCTGATACACCATCTATTTGTCCATGAATTCAGTGCATTCATAGCTCTTTGTAACAATTTGGAGGCCACTGTTGCATACTCCTCTGTGCACCACATTACCAAGTCATCTGCATACATTGCCACTTTGATACCATGTGGTAGTTCAGTAACTAGGTCATTGATGTAGATCAGAAAAAGTGTTGGAGATAGTACCCCTCCCTGTGGAACGCCCTGGCGCAGTAAGACCTTCTTACTCTTAAGACCATCCAGTTGCACTCTGGCTCTCCTGTTATGCAGGTATGCTTTGACCCATTTGTACATCCTGCCATTTACTCCATAATTTCTCAGTTTCTTCAAAAGCCCTTCCTTCCATACCTTATCAAATGCTTTCTTTAGGTCTATCCATGCTGCTAGTACCAGTTTCTTTTCTTGAAACGCATCCTCAATTTCCTGGGAAAGATAGGTTGCCTGATCTTCGGTAGAGTAACACTGTCTAAAGCCTGCTTGTTGTGGGACAAGGAGATTTTCACTTTCCAGGTACCACTGCAGTCTGAGATTGATTATACGTTCCATTGTTTTACACAAACAGCTTGTAAGGCTGATTGGTCTATAGCTGGATGTCATTGAACCATCTTTTCCTGGCTTTAGTAATGGTATCATAATTGCTTCTCTCCATGCCTGTGGCACTTTACCTGTGATCCAGCAAATGTTGTAGATCTGCAGTAGTTTTGCTTTAGCTGCAGTTCCCAAGTTCTTAATCATTTCATTAGACACTCCATCACTACCTGGTGACTTTTTCATTTTTAATTTGGATATTGCCAGCTCTAGCTCTCTTTGTGTAATGGGTATTTCCATGACTTCATGTGCAGTCTCTTCTTGTCTTGCATTTTGTTGTTTTAGACGGGTCTCTTGACGTTTCTCTAGGCTAATTTCAATATTGTTGTCATTTGCAAAGGAGTCTGCAAAGTGATTTGCTGCATGTTTACCTGTTAGAATGTTTCCATCCTTCTTCAGTGTAATTTTTGTGTTCCCTTCTGTACCCTCATCATTCAGCTGTTTTACAAGCTTCCACACTTTTCTTGTGTCTCGTTCTAGATTCATGTACTCTGTTTTCTCTTTCCAACTTCTCCGTCTGGCTTGTAGTTTAGCCCATTGAAATTTGGCTTTAGCATGCTGATAGTTATTGTGGTGTTCCTGGCAGGGGTTATTTTCTGCTTGTTTTCGAGATGTTTCCATGTCACCATGTCACTGTCAATATACATTACAGGGGTTATAAAGCTGTATCGTCGGAGGAATAAATGTCCTCCCTGCAACATATACATTACAGAGGTTATAAAACTGTATCGTCGGAGGAATAAAATGTCATTCCTGTAACATATACATTACAGGGGTTATAAAATTGTATCGTCGAAGGAATAAAATGTCCTCCCTGCAATATATACATTGCAGGGGTTATAAAACTGTATTGTAGGAGGAATAAATGTTTTCCTGCAACATATACATTACAGGGGTTATAAAACTGTATTGTAGGAGGAATAAATGTCTTCCCTGCAACATATACATTATAGGGGTTATAAAACTGTATTGTAGGAGGAATAAATGTCTTCCCTGCAACATATACATTACAGGAGTTATAAAACTGTATTGTAGGAGGAATAAATGTCTTCCCTGCAACATATACATTACATGAGTTATAAAACTGTATTGTAGGAGGAATAAATGTCTTCCCTGCAACATATACATTACAGGGGTTATAAAACTGTATTGTAGGAGGAATAAATGTCCTCCCTGCAACATATACATTACAATAAAAACTGTGGAAAGCGTGTAGTGTCCGTATTTAGATGTTTCTTCGTCATGCCGTGAAGATCTATGTTAAATGCAGTTTAAAGTAAATAAAACTGAGCGATATTAGTCACGTCTTGTGGTGTTTGGGGATTATCACGTTCTTTTCCAGGACCTTTAGCAAATATAATATGTACAGCAGTACGTCAAGCAGCCCTACTTTGTCAGATATATTCTTCGGTACATTTTCAGAGTTTAAGTGTACTCCAGTGCCACTTCTTCTTCCTCTTCTTCTTCCTGTTCTTCCTCGTGTGCCTTTTAGTGTCGAGATGAGATATAGTTTGCAGTCTTTGCTCTTCTGATGATCACCGCTGCTGTTATGTTTCACAGTGTTTGTAATATTCCATCAATCCATCTTTTGTTCTTCTGATGATCACTCCTGCTGTTATGTTTCACAGTGTTTGTAATATTCCATCAATCCATCTTTTGCTCTTCTGATGATCACTCCTGCTGTTATGTTTCACAGTGTTTGTAATATTCCATCATTCCATTTTTTGTTCTTCTGATGATCACTCCTGCTGTTATGTTTCACAGTGTTTGTAATATTCCATCAATCCATCTTTTGTTCTTCTGATGATCACTCCTGCTGTTATGTTTCACAGTGTTTGTAATATTTTATCAACTAATAATTTCCTGGTCGGTCATTTCGTCTGATGTTATCACAGCATTTATTGAAGACTCGCTGTATAGTGTGCTGACCTTCCTGCCTTATTACGAGGCCAACCTATTTGTGTCTGTTGTTTCTATATGTATTCACTGCAAGGTAGGCATTATAACTAACTTTTAACAACTCAGTCTTTCACTTCTGATCTTATCTCTCAGGCTCTTTCCTGTCATACAATTACTTTCTAACGGCAAACGCATTTAATTTCAGTAGTGGTTAATTTTCTTATCAAATCCTGAGTTCATGTCTATCATTGGTTGCCCGAAGTTAGGGTGAAGATTTTGCTGTTAAGTGCTCATTTGCTTCTGGTGTTATCTCTTTGTTGAGTGCCATATCGATCTGCAAAAAGATATAAAATAAATATGTTTTAAAATAGTCTCTCAACAATTGGGGACTGAACCCATACTATGTGGACCGGAGACAAATAATAATAAATGAATATTATTATAGAGGGAAACATCCGAGGCGATAATCAGCGAATCAATTCAGAGGAAGAGGTATGTTTACAGCACTCTGAAAAAAATGACAAATAATCAACAACAGAAAAAAATATGGACCAAAGCAGGATCGAACCCGTACTCAGTGGCACATCGCCTTGCCACGAAAAGCCAAACGCTAGGGAACACTGCCACTCAGCTAACAATGTGGACCGTATTTGTGAATACAACTACTTCCATTGGCTCATGTGCTATACTTTAAGACATCAAACCTGGCGCAAAGGTATTGATGATTCGAAAGTTCTTATGCCCCAAAAACATAATTCTCGTGTTCTACAACGTCCAGTCTTGTTTGAGTTAATTTTTTTTCGCCCTTGATATGTTTCAATTAGAAGTTAAATGTTTCAGATTTAATATCATCACAATAATCAAACAGTTCTTTCCGGACCATGAAGTTAATTCTGAAGATAAAGTTTAGTAGTGAAACAGGTATTAAAACACAGATGCACAGAGACAAGGAGGGAAAATATGTTAATAGTGCTTGCTTGCGTTTGTCCGATGACTAAAGGAGTGTAGCTCTTCATCATCCGCCCTTAAAAGGACGCTAAGTGGGCGTGTCTGCGTTGTGTTGTGGTTTGCAGTTTAACTGTGATATTTGCGCATTTCGGCCCAACACATCCGACTTCAGCATGACATTTTTGAGTACCGGATTGTCTTGCCTCTTCGATCCTTACTCGCTTGGCCAGACCAGACAGGTTAGTCTGTTACTAGAGGCACCACGGAGAGGTGGAGCAGGGTCTGGATGGTTCTGGTTCACCGATCCTGGCGCAAGCCATCAGCCGTGGGTCACTGACAACTTCCAGCTCTGGTGCTGTGAGGCGCGACTTCACCTCCATATGTAGATATGGTCTGGGGCAAGCAAACATCGCAACATAGAATGAATGTTATCAGGCTCAGCGTTTGGAGTTACACCAAGTGTATCTATAGGGCCACTTAACGCCCTTCTTCCATCAGGAAATGGTGGATAGAGGAAACCAGTCATTCAACACATTTGTTGTTGTTGTTGTTGTTGTTGTTGTTGTTGTTGCGTTCGCCAGCTTTCAACTCTGACGAAGTCCCTAGAGACTAGGAACTGAATTTGGCGTTTTAATCCATTTTTCCCTGGCAGCCGTATGCACAGGCTCCCTCGCCGCACAGGCAGATAACTCTGACTTCGGAGGTACTCATATTTTTTCCGTCGATGAGTAACTGACGTTTCAAGCCGGGCCTCGCTGCTGAGACCACGGGTGGTTGTCGCAGAGAGAAATCATAAATAAAAATCCCAACCGGTGTAGCAGACATTTGAACCCACAACCTCTCTGTCCCGAGGCCGGCGTCTTGCACCACATTTAAAATGACAACAATTCAAGCTACACAACTAGTGAAGTCTACACTACTAGTGAAGTCTACACAACTAGTGAAGTCTACATAGTCCTACGCTCGGCAATATCTATCGCGGTTCAGTCAGTAGAACAAAAGATTAAAAAAGGAAAAACCAAGTTTATAGTTGTGATACCTTTATTGTGATGTAGTTTATTACCACCGCAACAACCACGCAAGCTGGTGGGACTTCACGCCTTGCGACTAACCATCGCTCCCGACCCGGGAATCATATGTTAATTATTATTCGTAATCAATTTTTGGCTTAGCAGTTGATTGTCTCACATTTGTAGGTCAGGACACGGGCACAGTCTGTTCGCTTGGATGTAATATTGTTGCGTTTATTTAATTGATGATTAGGTTTGAAATATAGCAGTAGTAGTACCAGTAGTAGTTGAGGTTGTAATAGGAGTAGTTGTAGTAATAGTAGTAGTACCAGTAGTAGTACTAGTAGTAGTTGAGGTTGTAATAGGAGTAGTTGTAGTAATAGTTGTAGTAATAGTTGTAGTAGCAGGTGCAAAAAAAATAGTAGTCGCAGCAGCAGCAGTAGTAGTTGCAGTATCAGCAGTAGTAATAGTAGTAGTATTACAGGTGCAGTAAAAGTAGTTGTGAGTTCTTTATTTTTATGTAGAGCCAGTCTTAACATATGGATGTGAATCATGGACAATAGGACAACAGACAAGAAAATCACTGGAGTCTGTAGAAATGTGGTTTTACCGAAAAATGTTGAGAATACCATGGACAGCTAAGAAGAATAATGAAAATGTTCTGAAAGAGGGCAAAGCAAAAAGAGAGCTAATATCCAATATTAGGAAGAAACAATCATCATTTTTTAGCCATGTAATAAGAAGAGAACAACTGGAATATATTGTAACAACTGGAAAAATTGAGGGACGAAGAGATAGAGGAAAGCAAAGAGAAAAAATACCAGACAGTTTAAGAGAATGGCTTGGCAGAAGGTCAACAACAGAAATGATAAATAACTGTCGAGATCGAAAATTGTGGAGAGACATGATCACCTACGCCAGTAGGCTCGGTATTTGATGATGATGAATAGTAGTTGTAGAATCAGCAGTAGTAATAGTAATAATAGTAGTATTATTTGTGCAGTAATAGTAGTAGTACATACGACTAATACGTTATCTATACTGGGAGCAAACAGCAATAATAAAATATAACAAAGAAAACTCTACACCCATTGATATAAAAAGAGGAGTAAGACAGGGATGCATCCTATCACCAAGCTTGTTCAATCTATACACTGAGCAAATCTTTAAAAACATCACAGAGATGCCAGGCCTACAAAATAATGGACAGATAATCAATAACCTAAGATATGCTGATGATACTGTACTACAAGCAGGAAATCCTAAAGATCTACAACAATTACTTAATGAAATAAACAGAATAAGCAAAAAAATATGGACTAGATATAAATATCAAAAGACTAAAACTATGATCATAAACAAAGGAAATACTCAAAACCCACGAATGGTTATCAAATTTGAAGGAATTGACCTGGAGACAGTTCAGAGCTACAACTACCTTGGACATACTATAACCAGTGATGGAAAATGTACAACTGAAATAAACGAAAGAATAGGAATGGAAAAAAGTAATTTTAATGTCATGAAGAACATAGTAACATCAAAACAAATAACACCAGGGCTAAAACTAAGAATAGCAAAAGGTTACATCTTCTCAATATTCCTATATTGTGCAGAAACATGGACATTGGACAAGAAAACAGAACAGAGAATTAAAGCCTTTGAAATGTGGATATATAGAAGAATAGGTAGAATTGGATGGAAAGAAAAGAAAACAATCGAAGAAGTTTTAAAACAACTAAAAATGAAAAAGAGAACTACTAAACACAATTAGAGCAAGACAAATGACATTTTTTGGTCATGTTAAAAGACACAACAGTCTAATAAAAGTAATATTAGAGGGGAAAATACAAGGTAAAAGAGGCAGGGACAGACCAAGACTAACATGGACGAGAAACATCAAAAGATGGACAAGTCAGCCTATGGCAATCAGCACCATCAAAGCAAGAGACAGACTGGAATGGCGCTCCATGGTAGCCAACCTTCGATGCGGAGAAGGCACTCAATGATGATGATGATGAGTAGCAGTAGCAGTTTTAATAGTAGTAGTAGTAGCAGTTTTAATAGTAGTAGAATCAGCTCGTCTGTTGAGTGTCTGTTTATTGTTTTTATGTTGACAATAGTTTGCCTTTCATTCCCTTTATGTCGCGTTCACCTGGTAGCCGCTACAAAAAGTATTATATCGCTTTGATATCAAACCTTAAAAAGGCATTAACCACTATCGCAGTTGTGTTGTTTTGCCGTTTTATTTATTTTTTTTTGCGCTTTCGGTTCAATACATCCCACTTCTGCGCGGCATTTCTGTGTACCGGGACTGCCTTATGTTTCTATGAGCGCTACTTGGAGATGGCGCAGACTCTTGATCAGCTATGTTGTTCACTTATCCTGACGCACGCAGTCAGCTATGGGTCGCTGACCACACTCTGCTTAGTTAACGGATGTGAGTCTTGGCACCTCACAAACGATTTTTAAGCTCTTAGATGCCCTATCTACTATAAGAGCATTTTGTAACCAAGTCAAGTAGAGTGTTTTAAAGATTCCATTAAGTACCATCTTTATAACGGAAAGGCATTACGTTTAACAGTGCACTGAATTATTACAGTACAACAGTAACTGAATTATTAAAGGACCCATATAAGACTTCAAGTATACAAGAGAAGAGAAAATAAACTCATATTTTATTCATAAGATTTGCTGTTAAATATTGAAGATGCGTTTTGTTCTATTAAATCTTATGTAGAGCCAGTCTTAACATATGGATGTGAATCATGGGCAATATGACAACGGTCAAGAACATCAATGAATGCTGTAGAAATGTGGTTTTACAATAGAATGTTGATAATATCGTGGACAGCTAAAAAGAGTAATGAAACCATGACAGTATAAGTAAAGATAAATAATCAATATGGCTATAAAAGTAAAGGTGATTAAACAACGTAGCTCTAAAAGCAGAGATAAGTAATCAATATAGCTCTAAATAGAAAAGGTGATTAAACAATGTAGCACTAAAAGTAAAGATAAGTTATCAATATAGCTCTAAAAGAGAAGGTGAATTTAAAAAACGTAGCTCTAAAAGAAAAGATGAGTAAATAGAAGCTGAAAAACAAAGAAACCTCCATAATGCCTCGTGAGTCGGGTGTAGGGAATGTGGCTTTAGTTTCCAAGTGCTGTTTATTTACCGATGGCACATTTCTTGTCAATATGACCACACAGCATGACATTTCCTCCCAAAAATGAGAAAGATATCACGCAATCCATTTTTTGTCAATATACATAAGAGAGGTAGAACCTTCAGTTTTGTGTTGAGACATTGATGTCAATCATGGATAATAAGACAACAGACAAGGCAATATTTGGATCATGAAGGTCATAGAATTGTGGTTTTACAAAAGAATGTTAAGAATACCAGGCGCAGCTAAAAGAGTAATGTTGATGTTCTAATAAAGGCCAGAATAAAATTATATTTCTGACCGTGCAGTAAGAAGGGAATAACTAGAATAATGGAAAAAAAAATTAATAAAAGGAAACAAGTGGTATGGTAACAGCTTTACGTAGATGAGAAACAAAACAATAGTAGAAAGTTCCGGTTAAAAAGCCTTCAGCAGGGAAGACACAAACAAACAAAAAGCATTTTTGTGTTGTAGTTTGTTGTTCTTGATGAAGACCTTTTGCCCGGAACGTTATATTTTTGTTTTATTTCTCCCATACGTAAAGCTGTTACCATACCACTTATTCTTTTTTTTTAAATGTTCATTACTATCATCAGCTTTACGGCAACTTCGCATCTTGGTGCATTTACCCGACAACTAGAATAAGTTGTGACAACCGGAAAATTCAGGGAAGAAGAGATATGGGGAAACAGCGAGAAGAGATGCAAGACATTTTAAGAGAATGGTTTGAAAGGAAGTCATAAACAGCAGTAGAGATAGAAAGTTGTGGAGGCACATGGTCACTGTAGAGATAGAAAGTTGCGGAGGTACATGGTCACCTGTAGAGATAGAATGTTGTGGAGGTACATGGTCACCTGTAGAGATAGAATGTTGTGGAGGCACATGGTCACCTGTAGAGATAGAATGTTGTGGAGGTACATGGTCACCTGTAGAGATAGAAAGTTGTGGAGGTACATGGTCACCTGTAGATATAGAATGTTGTGGAGGTGCATGGTCACTGTAGAGATAGAATGTTGTGGAGGTACATGGTCACCTGTAGAGATAGAATGTTGTGGAGGTACATGGTCACCGTAGAGATAGAAAGTTGTGGAGGTACATGGTCACCTGTAGAGATAGAATGTTGTAGAGGTACATGGTCACCAGTAGAGATAGAAAGTTGTGGAGGTACATGGTCACCTGTAGAGATAGAATGTTGCGGAGGTACATAGTCACCTGTAGAGATAGAATGTTGTGGAGGTGCATGGTCACCTGTAGAGGTAGAAAGTTGTGGAGGTGCATGGTCACCTGTAGAGATAGAAAGTTGTAGAGGTACATGGTCACCAGTAGAGATAGAAAGTTGTGGAGGTACATGGTCACCTGTAGAGATAGAATGTTGTGGAGGCACATGGTCACCTGTAGAGATAGAACGTTGTGGAGGTACATGGTCACCTGTAGAGATAGAAAGTTGTGGAGGTACATGGTCACCTGTAGAGATAGAATGTTGTGGAGGCACATGGTCACCAGTAGAGATAGAATGTTGTGGAGGTACATGGTCACTGTAGAGATAGAATGTTGTGGAGGTACATGGTCACCTGTAGAGATAGAAAGCTGTGGAAGTACATAATCACCTACGCTAGTAGGGAGCATGATGTTGATCAATGCTATGATATACCTTCTTTCTGGCTTAGAAAAAGCCTCCTGATCAACAGAGCAGTTTAAGTTTAGAAATTTGAACCATTTGATATCTACATCTGAAAACTACATTAATCTTTTGAAACTTTGGTAATGCTGTCCAGCGATATCCATTTTAGTATTTATTTTTTACCCCCCCCCCTCCTCCCCTTTTTTGGTCCGTATCCACAACATTCTCAATTTAAAAGGCGTGAAGCGACTTGGTCCTTCCCAAAGACAGCAAATCCACCCTTGACCTGTCTAACCAGCAACACCACCTGTTGACGCTGACGAAAAGTGGCTTATTCGCTAGAGTGTTGGCATACCAATAAATTTGTGGGGCAGCCCTGTTAATCAGGGGTAAATTAACCCTCCAGGCCTTTATGTCTGTGGAAACTCTATAGGACCCTCTAGAGTTCTGCCCAGAATCTCCCCTCGCTAAGCCTCGTGACACCAGGAGAGGCAGGACTCGCCGGCCGAATTTACTGTCCACAGATCTGGTTCCGCTGTCGCTACCGACACCTGAGGAAATAACTTTTAGCAAGTTAGTGCTTCTGAAACGCTGCCTTAGTTTAGCATCGGCAAAATGACTTGGCTAGGAGGTAAAGTAGTCCCCTAAGATATAATGGCGTAGGAGTATAAAATGTTAGAGACTTTAGTGAAGCCAAGTTCAAATGGAAAATATTTCTCCTGCGATTAAACATTAATAACGATACACTTTTATAGGGAGAATATTTAAAGTAATAAAAAAAAATATGTTCTATTTACACAGAGATAACACGATATTATAATATAGAAATAAACACTGCAATCTGAAGTAAAAAAGGAACAAGTAAAGAGCCCTATCACGAGATATGAGGTATAGGGAATATGGTGTTGGTTGGTGACCATAATTTTGACTAAAATTTAAGAAAATTGACTAACATCAAAACAAATGACACCAGTGATAAAACTAAGAATAGAAAAAATGTTACATCTTCTCAATATTCATTGCTGGTGAAAAACATGGACTTTAGACAAGAAAACAGAATAGAAAATTGAAGCCTTTGAAATGTGGGTTTATAGAAGAATAGGTAGAATTGGATGGAAAGAAAAGAAAACAAATGATGAAGGTTTAAATCAACTAAAAATAAAAAGAGAACTACTAAACACAATTCAAACAAGACAAATGAATTTTTGGGGCAGGCGAAAAGACACAACAGTCTAATAAAAGTAATATTGGAAGGGAAAATACAAGGTAAAAGAGGCAGAGGCAGACCAAGACTAACATGGACGAGTAACACCAAAAGATGGACAAGTCAACCTGTGACAATCTGCACCATCAAAGCAAGAGTCATAGTGGAATGGCGCTCCATGGTAGCCAACCTTCGAATTGGAGACGTCACTCGATGATGATGATGACCATAATTTTCATAGATTTTCGGCACATTATTATCTGTGTAATGTGATAGACTCCAAACCGACCTTGAGAGAAAATACTAACGCAAATGAAAAAAAAAAGTCACATATATTTCAAAAGAAATTGTAATATAACTAAAAACATAAAAGTATAAATAATATAGAATCAGTCGTATGGTGGTTTACTGGACTGTAGAGTACCCCATAGCAAGAAAGTAAACTAATGATAACTGTAGAGTACCCCATAGCAAGAAAGTAAACTAATGATAACTGTAGAGTACCCCATAGCAAGAAAGTAAACTAATGATAACTGTAGAGTACCCCATAGCAAGAAAGTAAACTAATGATAACTGTAGAGTACCCCATAGCAAGAAAGTAAACTAATGATAACTGTAGAGTACCCCATAGCAAGAAAGTAAACTAATGATAACTTCTACAAAACTGTTGTGTGGGAAAGAGGGAGGTGTGAGCGATTGTCGCGGTTGCCATTCCACTGCGGAGAAATGGAGTAGGGTCTTGGTTAACTGTGGTTCGATTACTTTGATTATAAGTTGCTGAACTTTTTTCGTCCATTTGCTATTTAGTGTTTAACCCACCTTACTAGTAATCTCCACTCCCACGCCAGCTATTGACGCAGGCCTTAAGAGGACAATAAATATAAAATTGTGTATAGTAGCTTGAACAAACACGTACAAGTCGATTATATATATATATATATATATGGTTAGTCGAAAACCCCGGTATCACTGCAAACGAATTAAAATCCATAATTGCTCAACCGCTCGTGCCAGTGGAATCATCCGAATTGAAGGATCCAGACAAAAAAAAGGCAGCTGCAGTCCTCATCATAGCAGCTACAGCACACGCAAAAAGACATAAGGCCAAGCGGCACCGAAAATGAACGCTGCTGAACTGTCCTTTGTCATACAATATCATCATTCATCGTAAGCGATCGAAATATCGAAACCCGATCCGGTTGAAAAAAAAACACAGTGCACAGATCACTAATCTCAGTAGCTCCGGCAGCAGGCTGGACTTGGAATATGAGGAACATGCAACAAGAAACACTTATCAGACTGAACCTCAATTGTTCTTGCCGCCTATCCGCCATATTTACCAGTAAATATATATATATATATATATATTTATATCTTCTTAGCTGCAGTCGGAACATTATGAAAAGATCGCAACAAGATTCATCAATGAAGAGTGAACGCCTGACCGATCACAGCCACCACACAAGATCACTCAGGCTCTGTATGTGTGCCTATCTCCCAATCAAACACACAGTTGATAGTTTCCTAACTTAAACAACAAATTAATTTACCCCCACAGTTTCGTTTTAGACCACCGTTATAATCAATCCAATCATTTATGACTTAACAGTGGGAGATATGCACCTAATAAAAGAATGAGTTGAATTGACTCTGTCACTACCTGCGGTGTAACGGAACAATTACAGTATCGCGGGCGATATACACATTGATTATTATTATTATTTTCCTGTGTTAGATAGACATACTTTTTCGACATCATATAACGAACAAAATGTGTTTATTGTGCGTTCATTATTATATATATACATAATCCATCAATGCTTAACGGCAAGAGTGGTCGAGAAAACTACATGATTATCTTTCTCGACCACTATTGTGTTAAAGCATTGGTGGAGATAGGTATGTTCAGGAGTACTTTGTTGCATGTCTCATGAATGGTGCTTGTAGTGATGTCTATTATTTAATTGTTGTTGTTGTTGTTGTTGCGTTCGCCAGCTTTCAACTCTGACGAAGTCCCTAGAGACTAGGAACTGAATTTTGCGTGTTAATCCATTTTACCCTGGCAGCCATGTGCACAGGGCTCCCTCGCCGCACAGGCAGATAACTCCGACTTCGGAGGTACTCAAGTTTTTTCCGTCGATGAGTAATTAACGTTTCAAGCCGAGCCTCGCTGCTGAGACCAGGGGTGGTTGTCGCAGAGAGAAATCATAAATAAAAATCCCAACCGGTGGAGCCGAGATTTGAACCCACACCCTCTCTGTCCTGAGGCCGGCGTCCTACCGCGAGACCAACCAGTCTTGGACTTAGAATATGAGGAAACTGCAACAAGGAACGCTACTTTATTTAATTCATCTAGTGTGTAGCCCCCGCCAGAGAATATATAAAGAAACAACAGATAAAATGGTTTGGCCACGTGCACCAGTTGGGATTTTTATTTATGATTTCTCTCCGCGGCAACCACCCCTTGTCTCAGCAGCGAGGCCCGGCTTGAAACGTCAATCACTCATGGACGGGGAAAAAATGAGTACCTCCGAAGACGGAGATATCTATCTGTGCGGCGAGGGACACCTATGCACACGGCTGCCAGGGACAAACGCAAAATTCAGTTCCTAGTCTCTAGGGACTTCGTCAGAGAAAAGCTGGCGAACGAAGAGAAAAAAAATCCCAAGTAAAATTTGTATGATGAGCTCATAGATGAGATTTGGCCTGTGGGTTGACCAAAACTGAGATAGGAAGATGTCTGAAAGTCAACATAACGTGAATGCTTCATTAATGCAAATAGGTTGAGGCAAACTGGCAGGTAGCATGTGGGGATAATGTATAAGAAGTGGTGTAGCAACATTTGACAAATAAATGAAGCCAAAGTTATAAGAGAAAGGACATATGACAAAGGACATAGTTCTTAACATAAAACCGACATGCTCACTTTGCAAGCAGTTCAGTCATTCTAATGTTGCCAAATTTACCACCTAACACTTACTTTGAGAGAGCGACATAAGCCTTAGCACCGACAGTCTGCTAAGAAGTAAAAAGTCATATATATACATATGAATATACAGCTACAGAGTGAGCATGATAGTTTTATGTTAAGAACCTATGCCTGTCTTGTGTCCTTTCTCTTATAACTTTTATATAAGTTTTAAAACAACTAAAAATGAAAAGAGAACTAAACACACTTAGAACAAGACAAATGACATTTTTTTGGGCATGTTAAAATACACAACAACCTACTAAAAGTAATATTGGGAGAGGAAAATATAAGGTAAAAGTGGCAGATGCAGACCAAGACTAGCATGGAAGAGTAACATCAAAAGATGGACAAGTCAGCCTATGACACTCTGCACCATCAAAGCATGAGACAGAGTGGAATGGCGCTCCATAGTAGCCAACCTTCGATGCGGAGACGGCACTCAATGATGTTGATGATATATATATATATTACATTACTTTTCTTGCTATTCTCCATAATAGGCCGTTCTCACTAGAACGACGTCTGTGGGCTATATAGCTCAATTGCTAAAAACGTCACGACATTGGAATTTTCCGGGGTTTCCCTGTCACTGCTTAGGTCTGTCTAATATATATATATAGTGTATGTGTGTGTGTGTATATATATATATATATATATATATATATATATATATATATATATATATATCGGATGCGATTGAATGCGATGATCATCGCACAATAAGCCATATGAGTCATATGACTAAGATATTACTAAGAATCATCATGAGTAGAGTGCGAAACAAAATCAGTTCAGAAATTAGCGATGAACAGTGTGGTTTTGTTAGAGATAAATGAACAAGCAAAGCCATTTATATCATAAGATCTTTAGTAGAAAGAGCCATAGAGGTGAAAACAGATCCATACCTATGTTTCATAGATTACACCAAGGCATTTGACAAAGTAAAGCACCAAGAAATAATCAAAATTTTAGAAAGCATAAACGTAGACAGCAAAGATCTAAGAAAAATAAAGAACATTTACTGACAACAAACAGCGGCCATAAGAACTGGAAACCAATTGGGAATGTTTCAACAAATAAAACAGGGTGTTAGACAAGGTTGTGTGCTGTCACCAGATTTGTTTAATATTTATAGTGAGGTTATTTTAAGATCCATAAGGGGCATGCCTGGTATAACAATTGGAGGTCACAATATAAATAATCTAAGGTATGCTGATGATACAGTCTTAATCGCTAAGAGTGAAAATGAGTTACAAGAAATGTTGGACATTATAGTGAAAGAAAACAAAAATAAAGGACTCAGCCTTAATAGTAAAAAGACAGAGGTAATGGTAACAAAAAGAAAAAGACATCATCTTAGTGCAAAATAAAGACAAGTGGAACAATATTAAAACAGGTAAACGAATTTAAATATTTGGGAACTTTGTTAACCTCAGACGGAAGATGTACAAAAGAGGTGAGATGCAAAATGGCTCAGGCAAAAGCAGCTTTCCAAAAAATGAGGAAGATACTATGCAATCCATTTTTGACAATAGAAAAACAAGAAAAGAGTTCTTAAATGTTACGTAGAGCCAGTCTTAACATACGGATGCGAATCATGGACAATGGAACAGCATACAAGAAAATCAATGGAGTCTGTAGAAATGTGGTTTTACAGAAGAATGTTGAGAGTACTATGGACAGCTAAGAAGAGTAATGAAGATGTTCTGAAAGAGGTCAAAGCAAAAAGATATCTATTTTCCAATATTAGGAAGAAACAATCATCATTTTTTGGCCATGTAATGAGAAGAGAACAACTGGAATATATTGTAACAACTGGGAAAATTGAGGGACGAAGAGATAGAGGGAAGCAAAGAGAAAAAATACCAGACAACTTAAGAGAATGGCTTGGCAGATGGTCAACAACAGAAATGATAAATAGCTGCCGAGATCGAAAATTGTGGAGAGACATGATCACCTACGCCAGCAGGCCCGGCTCTTGATGATGATGATGATGATGATGATATATATATATATTTTATGTCGAAAATAATATGAAGTCAAAGGTAGAAGTCAATCAATTTGATCCATGAAACATTTCTTTCTTGTTACTTTGTCCTATGGACACATTTCTTTCTGATTACTTTGATCAGTGGAGCATTTCTTTACTATTAAATTGCTCCATTGAATATTTCTATCTCATCTTCTTTTCTTCGTTCGATGAACAACTCCCTTTCATCATCCGCCCTGATTACAATGTTAAAGGTGGGCAGAAACACTAAAGAGTTATTGAGTTATTAGCGTGTCATCATCATTGCACTCCGAACGCAGAAACAATATTGAGTTATTGAGTTATTAGCGTGTCAACATCACTGCACTCCGAACACGGAAACACTATATTGTAGTTTACAGCAAGTTGCAACATTTTGGGACTAACGACCCGATATATCCGGAATGTAGCATGGCATTTGTGTGTACTTGACTCCCCTCTTCGATCCTTACTCTTTGTCAGACTGGATAGTTTGTTTCCAACTCTAAAATGAGGGAAGGTGTGAGTAGTAAGGTCTCTATCACTATCGTTCACTTGTTTGACGTAAACAGTCAGTTATGAGTCGTTCAGCGTTTCCAACCCAGATACAATTGGGTGTATCCATACAATCGAAGTCAAAATCATCATCATCAAATACCATGCCTCCTGGCATAGGTGATCATGCATCTCCACAATTTTCGACCTCGACTGTTATTTATCATTTCTGTTGTTGACCTTCTGCCAAGCCTCTTAAGCTGTCTGGTATCTTTTCTCTTTGTTTCCCTCTATCTCTTCGACCCTCAATTTTCCCAGATATCACAATATATCCCAGCTGTCCCCTTCTCATTTCTCATTAAAATGGGATGAATTGGAAGGTTAAAATAGAACTAGTAAAAAATAATTTTCTTACTTTCTGGTTTTTTGGGCCCTCGTGCTATAATGGCCGGCGGTTTCTTCTTTTTTTTTAGTAACTCACGTATCGATACAGCTGTGGAATATAAAGGATAACATACGTGTTGATAAATTCCTATTATCTTTACAGTAATCATTCAGGTTATCATAGAATGAGTTTAGGTTACATTTCTGGTTAATACGGAACTCATGCGCTTTGCCAGGATTGTTCTGTTTCATCAGAAAAGAAAACGATCTGAATACTGTCAGTAAAGTGACGATGGGTCGTCATGTGTGACGTGACACCTAAGAGCAAATAATTAGAATAAGCCTATAAACAATGACTAGCACAGCAAAATCTGACATCAGGCAGTAGCAATCACATGTAACAGATGAAGAAGTGACAATCACATGTAACAGATGAATAAGTGACAATCACATGTAACAGGTGAATAAGTGACAATCACATGTAACAGATGAAGAAGTGACAATCACATGTAACAGCTGAAGAAGTGACAATCACATGTAACAGATGAATAAGTGACAATCACATGTAACAGGTGAATAAGTGACAATCACATGTAACAGGTGAATAAGTGACAATCACATGTAACAGGTGAATAAGTGACAATCACATGTAACAGATGAAGAAGTGACAATCATATGTAACAGATGAAGAAGTGACAATCACATGTAACAGGTGAATAAGTGACAATCACATGTAACAGGTGAATAAGTGACAATCACATGTAACAGGTGAACAAGTGACAATCACATGTAACAGATGAAGAAGTGACAATCACATGTAACAGGTGAATAAGTGACAATCACATGTAACAGGTGAATAAGTGACAATCACATGTAACAGGTGAATAAGTGACAATCACATGTAACAGATGAAGAAGTGACAATCACATGTAACAGGTGAATAAGTGACAATCACATGTAACAGATGAAGAAGTGACAATCACATGTAACAGGTGAATAAGTGACAATCACATGTAACAGATGAAGAAGTGACAATCACATGTAACAGGTGAATAAGTGACAATCACATGTTACAGGTGAATAAGTGACAATCACATGTAACAGGTGAAGAAGTGACAATCACATGTAACAGATGAATAAGTGACAATCACATGTAACAGGTGAATAAGTGACAATCACATGTAACAGATGAAGAAGTGACAATCACATGTAACAGGTGAATAAGTGACAATCACATGTAACAGATGAAGAAGTGACAATCACATGTAACAGGTGAATAAGTGACAATCACATGTAACAGGTGAATAAGTGACAATCACATGTAACAGGTGAATAAGTGACAATCACATGTAACAGATGAATAAGTGACAATCACATGTAACAGGTGAATAAGTGACAATCACATGTACCAGATGAATAAGTGACAATCACATGTAACAGATGAATTAGAAATTGACAAATATCGTCCAAATGCTTATGAAAATAGAACGAAAGAAAATAGCTTTCCTGCATGTCTTCCATTCCAGGGATCTGCAACGGGTTCTCCTTCGTCTCTTCTTCCTCTTCTTTCCTTCCTCATCTGCCTTCCAGCGTCGAGGGGAGATATAATTTGCGGTCTTTTGCTCTTCTGTTCGCCTCTGCTGCTGTTATGTTTCCTAGTGTTTCTAATATTCCATCAATCCATCTTTTTCGTGGTCGACCCTTGGGTCTGGTTTTCTCACAACGTTTCTTGAAGGCTCCTGGTGATATGTTTTTATCTTTCTGCCTTGTCACGAAGGCCAAACCATTTTATCTGTTGTTTCCTTATATATTCTATGGTGGGGGCTATTCCTAGCTTTTTTTCTCAGTTCTTCATTTCTGATCTTGTCTCTCAGACTATTTCCTGTCATTCGTCTAACACATTTCATCTCAGTAGAGGTTACTTTTCTGATTGTTCTTGCATCTTGGGGTCCAGGTCTGGCATTGGTAGCACAACTATGCAACGGGTTGCGGCTATAAAATCGTAGAATAAGGAAAGCGCGTCTATGTAGTCGCTATGATGTGTTCAAGTTATCTTTTATTTCACCCAAGGCAGACAAGTGAAACTTTTTAACGCATGTTCGAACCCGTGCTCTCTTGGTTTGGAGGACAACGCGCTACCCATTTGGCCACCCGCTTTCCCGGCCAAAAGTTAAATTCGAGAAATAACAAAATCGACTTCAACTTATTTTTATATGTGAAATAATATAGCAGAGATCTGGCAAGCCACAATATATTTTCCAATGATCCTGAAAGGTATAAAAGAGAATACGAGATATATGAAAAGAAGAGTTACACTTATCTACTAAGACATGATATATTATGTGTCTATAATATAACTAGTAAGTAAATTAAGGTTTCTCTCTATGCAGTAACCAACAAAACATATTATTAGCTATGTGGTCGGTATCACGCCACGCCGGTATAAAAATGAACTCATCTGGAATATTTATATTTTTAGTTCAGTGTTATAAACTTGAACCACTTCAATTAAACATCAAACTCGAGATTGAGTGGGATGTAGTTTCCTCAAGACAACTTCATTAATCAACGTAAGTACATATGTATGATTGTAGCTAAATTCTACTACTTTGAGATTAAAGCAAACACATGTGGCATTTGTGTGTATGTGTGTGTGTGTGTCTCTCTCTTTTTCTCCCTCTATGTGTGTCTCTCTCTCTCTCTCTCTCTCTTTTTCTCCCTATATGTGTGTGTGTGTGTGATGTTATCACACTCTTGTAAACCTGTCTTTATAGTTTCATTAATATAATATACCGGTTATAATAACGATGGTGATGATAATGATAATGATAATGATAATGATACTGCCATTTAAAAGCAACACTGGATGGACTATCAAACTAATATTTCTTACAATTGTAAACAATCGTTAATATTTCATAATATCAATTTGTGTCGTCTCCTCATTGTAAGTTGGCTACCATGAAGCGCCACTTGAATGTATCTCATGTTTTAATGGTACACTGTCATGGGTTCCCACATCAATTGGTGTTGTCAGTCAACTTTCTAACACAGTATTTGATATTTCGTATTAAAATAATTCATATTTTAAACTAAGGAGCAAATATTCAAGGCCAGTGCAACTGATTTCATGCTTTTGAGCTGGAATCATCTTCAGCTCTTTCATTAAGTTCGCCTTTGGTTGCATGGGCGATTACTTGGATCGTCGATTCTTTGAATCCTGGAACAGGAGCTGCGGATGGGGCGTTAAGGAGCTGCCTGAAACACAATAATAATGGTCTCTCGACTTAACTACTACACAAACGAAGGGCATTGCTCTGTACGCATGCAATGGGTAGAGTCGTTGCAGAAATCCAAAATACGTAAGGTCACCTTTGTCTATGTCCCTGGACATGCGGGAGTACGTGGAAATGAAAGAGCGGACAGGTTGGCTAGCTGCGGTGTCGTTGAGGACGGGCAACCAATGGATCGGGCGGACATCATCAATGCACTCCGAGATGTTGGAAGAGCACAGGACTTCGACAAACACAGATCCACGTCACTTCTTCGGATGATGGAAATGGGAGTTAAGCTGGGCACAGCCAGAAATGAGAAACTTGGTGGCCGTGTAAGAAGACTTATCAACCAACATAGAACTGGAGTCGTCAGTCGCTGGACACTGAGGGAATTGCTGAGGAGGGGATCTGAGCACCTATGGACATGTTCGGAGTGCAATGATGATGACCCGCAAATAACTCAATAACTCAATAATAACAAACGAAGGACCAACAACAATAAATACCACACCAGATTAAAAAAAAAAAGTAAAATATATTTAAAAAGACATGAGAAGATGGTGTCAGCTTTCTGAGAAACAATAATGAATGATTTAACATGTAGACCAAATTGTTCAGTTATGTTTTTCTACATTTGTCCGTGACTATATTATCAATAGCTGTTATTGCCTGCGGTCATGTTATTGTATTATAACAAACAATAGTTGTCATGTGTAACATAATAAAATTGAAAAGGGAGTATAGATCTCACAAAGTAACATACATTTGATCAAAGAGCACTCGGTTATAAGATCTGACGTGGGCTTTTCCGGGATAGTAACTGTTGCTTTTTGCACACGTGAACACTCCGAAGCTGTGTGAAATACATACATTTATATATTGGTCTCAATGTGAATTATTTCAATTCTGTGTGAATAATTAGGTGAGGGACCTTGTTCACTGTGGGAGATACCAGGGGGTGGGGGAGAGAGAGAGATGGGGGAAAGAGAGAGGAAAGGAAGGAAAAAGGGAGACAGAGAGGAGGGAGAGAGTAGGAGGGTGTTGGGACAAAGAGAAAGAAGGAGTTGGAAGGAGAGAGAGGAGAGGAAGGGAGAAGGGAGACAGAGAGGAGGGAATGAGAGAGAACAGAGTGTTAGGACAAAGAGAAAGAGGGAACTAGGGCAAAGGAGAGGGAAGAGAGATGCCGTAGCATTTTACATTCAAGAACGAGCTAATGAATTAATGACAGCATTCAGAGTATACGAGCAACGAACAAATGTGTATACATCCAGCTCCAACAAATTCCACACAACAAAATGAACATTATATACAGCTCTTTAACCACTAGAAGGCAATTCTTGTTTAAACTCTTGTCTACAATTCCCAAATATTAAGCCGGACTCATTGTATGAGTGAGTGGAACTTTTTAATCATGCGCAAGCAGACACAATGCCGTAAAACACACTTAGCCATTAGTATCTTCAAGATAACGGTGCCATCTTCCAGAAAGGAGAAAAAAAATATTCTAATCTAATGCTGATAAAATGGGAACTATTTTATGAGCATGTCTGAGCAATGCTGTCAAGTCCTAGGCGGGTTTTATGCAGTCTCTCCCCACATCTCCTAAAAGCAAAAGAAACATTTCTTTACATTTTACAGAAACGCGAATAGACGAAGCAAATAAGAGGAATAGTAAATAATTTAGACCTTCGTAGAAATGTTGATAGTGTTTGATAACATCGTATGCTGATATGTTGCAGTTTGGAAGTTTGCATACCAACGAGGTGATATCAAGCAGTGATATTTTGGGGAATTGGGAGCAAAATGAATTGATTGGTTGGGGTAGGTCTGTGGAATTCTGGGATGTGGTGATAGGCGAGGTGTGGAGGGATTGATATCAAGTAGAAAATAATGTCAAATTATAATCGTTGATGTAATTTAGATATATCTCTTAGAATACGATTTATTAGTCAGCATAACTGGCTAAGAGTATAAGGAGCAGTAGCGTTGGTATTTTCACTGTTTTGTTAGAATCCTGATCGCACATCGGACGAGCCCATAGGTGCTACGATATAAGCCTCGAGATTCTGGAGATAACTGGTCCGCGTGCACGAACTCCGTAGCACGGCATTTGATTCACAGTGTGGGTTGGTTGTAGAGGTTGTGAGATCAAATCCCGGCTGGACCAGTTCGGATTTCTATTTATAATTTCTCTCTGCGGCAACCAACCCTGGTCTCAACAGCGAGGCCCGGCGTGAAACGTAAATTACTCATCGACGGGGAGAAAAAAAATGAGTACCTCCGAAGTCGGATCTATCTGCCTGTATGGCGAGGGACACCTGTGCACATGGCTGCCAGGGAAAAACGGATTAACACACAAAATAATTCAGTTCCTAGTTTACAGGGACATTGTCAGAGGTGGAAGCTGGTAAAACGAAAAAAAAATATATATACATATAAGTAAAGTACCCCTGTCACGCCAAGTGGCGTATAGGGAATATGGTGTTAGTGACCGTAAATTTTACAGACCTTCAGCACATGATTTTTTGGGGTAATATGGTAGGTATTACGCCCGTGCCACTTTACTTTCCCAGAAAAAAATGCGGTACCCATTAAAGGCTGGATGAACCGGAGTGCCGTCGATTGGTATCGAACCCTACCTCTTGTCCTTTGTAGTCCAGTTCACCAACCACTGAGCTATCGCGGCTCTCATATATATATATATATATTTATATATATATAGTAGTAGTAGTAGTAGTATATATATATATAGTACCTTTGCACTTATCACCTTCGGTATAGCCCTCTTCCACAGTCCAACCACATATATATATATATATATATTTATCATTATCATATTGCCTATCTTTTATATGTTTCGACACCCAATCCAACATAGCCAACAGAAACTAATTGCAATGATCTGTCCACTTACACTCTATCACTCCATCCCACAAATAGACCTTTTTGTTTTTTGTTTTTTGTTTTCAACCATTTTAATCATGCACACATTAATCGGGTGTTCGCAGTGTGTTTTCACAAGGGAATTAAAGGAATTAATTGTCTAATGTGTTTTCACAAGGGAATTAAAGGAATTGTCTAATGTGTTTAGGAATCTACGTTATTCCTCTCATCTCCCCCCTCCCCTCCCCAAATCAAACGATTGTTTTAGTTACTGTTATAAGCGGTAACATCTGTCTGGCAAAGAGTAATTTTAATGCCATGATAAATATACTAACAACGAAACAAATAACACCAGGGCTGAAACTAAGAATAGCATAATGTTATATCTACTCAATATTCCTGTATTGTGCAGAAACATGGACATTAAGCAAGACAACAGAACAGAAAATTGAAGCCTTTGAAATGTGGATTTATAGAAGAATAGGTAGAATTGGATGGAAAGAAAAGAAAACAAACAATGAAGTTTTAAAACAACTAAAAATAAAAAGAGAACTACTAAATACAATTAAGACAAGACAAATACAATTTTTGGGACATGTTAAAAGACACAACAGCCTACTAAAAGTAATATTGGATGGGGAATACATGGTAAAAGAGGCAGAGGCGTACCAAGACTAACATGAACGAGTAACATCAAAAGATGGACAAGTCAAACTATGACAACCAGCACCATCAAACCAAGAAACAAAGTGGAATGGCGATCCATGGTAGCCATGATGAGTCGGCACTCGATGATGATGATGAACATCTGTCTATCGTTTACGTTATTTTTGTTCTCTATCACACACGCACGCGCGCACAGACGCACAGACGCACACATACAAACACAAACACACAGTATTTTTTAAAAGTACCAACTTGTCTCTCTCAATATAAACGTATCTATCATTCGTTCGCCCGAAGTATTGTCTATATCTGCAATGTCGTTTCCTGTATAAATTTTACTGTCTTTTGTAATTCTTGCAGTGGCCCATATAGTTTTGTCTGTAGTGTTGTATCTATGGGTCAATGGATTTTCCTGTCTACCACATTCATTGCAGTCTTGAAGTATGTGTTCAGCAGTCTGGGGCGTCTGTCCATATGTACTAGTAGTTGAGGTACCGATCTGTGATTGTGGAGTCGGTTGTGAATATAAACGTAATAAACAATCCTGTGTGGCTCAAAAACCTGAGATATGGGTGTGGAATAATGCAACAACAACAAAAATGGATACAGACAATAGTACACACTTTGTCGTGAACATTTTCAACCAGTTGATATTCCAAATCATAAATGAAAATATTTGTAGAAGAAATGAACAAGGAGCAAGCGAGCAGGAAATTACAGAAATAACATGAGATGGCTTTTTTGGCGAACACTAAGAAAACACAATGAAGGTATAGTAATACAGGCTTTAACAAAGAACGTATATGAACAGAGGAAACATGGACGAAAGAAGATCACATGGCAAAGAAGAAATCTTCAAAACCTTTAAAGACACTGAACTGGGCTATAAAGGAATGGAGGGAAAGTTCAAGAGTAAATGTGTTCAGAAAGACCGTGTCAGTGTTCTATCATCATCATCATGTGCCATACCGGTTGACGTAACATTCATGTCCTTCCACAATCGTCTATCTAAAGTGAATCGTATCAAATCTGTTGACCGTTTTCCATGCCATGACACCAAGCTATCTTATATTTTCTCTCTTTGTCGTCCACAATATCTCTTTCCCTTTATTTTGCCAGTTGTAACCAAGTATTCCAACTTTCTCGTTCTCATGATGTGCCCGAAAAATGTTGATTGTTTCTTTCTGATGTTTTTTAATAGCACCCTTTTAGTGTTGGCCTATTTGAGAATTTCCACATAGGTCTTTTTAGCTGTCCAGGAAACTTTCAACATTCTTTTGAGAAATCCAATTTCTGCGGCCTCTAATCGTCTTTTCATTTGTTTGTCTACAGTGTTCTATAATTCACGAAAAGAACGGAAATATATTCATAAATATGTATGTAAATATGATGTAGTTAAAATTATTTAAAAAACTAATCTTAACATCTAACACATATAATCGACGTTGTTCCACTTGAGACGGACAGAATATGTAATAACGAGTACAATGAAAACTAAAAGAAAGTAAAGGTTAGTAGAAGACAAAAGTAATCAATCAACGTGGGTATTAAAAAGAAACTAAATCAATGCAATCGAAATCAATTTTAATGCAATAAAATGCTTTCGAAATAAAAATAAGTAAGTATTTTTTGGTAACATGAAAAGAACTGGCTTATAAACACCATTCTATGGAATAAATTAAAATACTATGGCTGCGTCAAACGACACAGTGGGTTGGAAAGAATAGTAATGGAAGGCTTGGTGCCTGGGCGACGCATCAGGGGCAGACCAAGAAGAAGGTGGTTTCAAGACATCAAGGAGACCTTGAACATGACAACAGAAGAAGTGGGGGATCTGGCTAGAGATAGATTATTTGTGACGGGCTGTGGTGAAAACAACATTCTGTGGAAGATCTGGCTAGAGACAGATTCTTTAGACGGGCTGTGGTGAATGCAACATTCTGTGGAAGATCTGGCTAGAGACAGATTCTTTGAGACGGGCTGTGGTGAATGCAACATTCTGTGGAAGATCTGGCTAGAGACAGATTATTTGAGACGTGCTATGGTGAATACAACGTTCTGTGGAAGATCTGGCTAGAGACAGATTCTTTAGACGGGCTGTGGTGAATGCAACATTCTGTGGACGATCTGGCTAGAGACAGATTCTTTGAGACGGGCTGTGGTGAATCTAACATTCAGTGGAAGATCTGGCTAGAGACAGATTCTTTAGACGGGCTGTGGTGAATGCAATGTTTTATGTACGATCTGGCTAGAGACAGATTCTTTAGACGGGCTGTGGTGAATACAACATTCTGTGGAAGATCTGGCTAGAGACAGATTCTTTAGACGGGCTGTGGTGAATGCAACATTCTGTGGAAGATCTGGCTAGAGACAGATTCTTTGAGACGGGCTGTGGTGAATGCAATGTTTTATGTACGATCTGGCTAGAGACAGATTCTTTGAGACGGGCTGTGGTGAATGCAACATTCTGTGGACGATCTGGCTAGAGACATGGGTTCTTTCAGATGGACCCTGGTTAATGCAATGTTCTTCAAAGGTCATTTTATTTCATGATGATGGATTTTTTTGTTAAGTAGACAAAAACATATAGAAATAAATCAACATCTATATATACAATCAATTACAGTTTTACATTTCGACACAATTGGATGCTCACAATCAATCTTTTGTATCACTGGGTCCCATTTATACTGACAAACACATTATGTTGTTCAATACATCACATTCATAGTGACACTTCTAATCAGTTCTATTGTTGATGTCACAGTGGCGCTTCTAATCACTTCTACTGTCGATGTCACAGTGGCGCTTCTAATCAGTTCTACTGTCGATGCCACAGTTGCGCTTCTAATCAGTTCTACTGTCGATGTCACAGTGGCGCTTCTAATCAGTTCTACTGTTGATGTCACAGTGGCGCTTCTAATCAGTTCTACTGTCGATGTCACAGTGGCGCTTCTAATCAGTTCTACTGTCGATGTCACAGTGGCGCTTCTAATCAGTTCTACTGTCGATGCCACAGTGGCGCTTCTAATCAGTTCTACTGTTGATGTCACAGTGGCGCTTCTAATCACTTCTACTGTCGATGTCACAGTGGCGCTTCTAATTAGTTCTATTGTCGATGTCACAGTGACGCTTCTAATCAGTTCTATTGTCGATGTCACAGTGACGCTTCTAATTAGTTCTATTGTCGATGTCACAGTGACGCTTCTAATTAGTTCTATTGTCGATGTCACAGTGGCGCTTCTAATTAGTTCTATTGTCGATGTCACAGTGACGCTTCTAATCACTTCTCCTGTTGATATCACAGTGACGCTTCTAATTAGTTCTATTGTCGATGTCACAGTGACGCTTCTAATTAGTTCAATTGTCGATGTCACAGAGGCGCTTCTAATTAGTTCTATTGTCGATGTCACAGTGACGCTTCTAATCAGTTCTATTGTCGATGTCACAGTGACGCTTCTAATCAGTTCTACTGTTGATGTCACAGTGACGCTTCTATTCAGTTCTATTGTTGATGTGACAGTGACGCTTCTAATCAGTTCTATTGTTGATGTCACAGTGACGCTTCCAATCACTTCAACTGTCGATGTCACAGTGGCGCTTCTAATAAGTTCTACTGTTGATGTCACAGTGACGCTTCTAATCACTTCTACTGTCGATGTCACAGTGGCGCTTCTAATAAGTTCTATTGTTGATGTCACAGTGACGCTTCTAATCAGTTCTATTGTTGATGTCACAGTGGCGCTTCTAATCACTTCAACTGTCGATGTCACAGTGGCGCTTCTAAAAAGTTCTATTGTAGATGTCACAGTGACGCTTCTAATCAGGTCTACTGTTGATGTCATAGTGACGCTTCTAATCAGTTCTATTGTTGATGTCACAGTGACGCTTCTAATCACTTCTATTGTTGATGTCACAGTGACGCTTCTATTCAGTTCTATTGTTGATGTCACAGTAACGCTTCTAATCACTTCTACTGTCGATGTCACAGTGACGCTTCTAATCACTTCTACTGTTGATGTCATAGTGACGCTTCTAATCAGTTCTATTGTTGATGTCACAGTGACGCTTTAATTCAGTTCTATTGTTGATGTGACAGTGACGCTTCTAATCAGTTCTATTATTGATGTGACAGTGACGCTTCTAATCAGTTCTATTGTTGATGTCACAGTGGCGCTTCTAATCAGTTCTATTGTTGATGTCACAGTGGCGCTTCTAATCACTTCAATTGTCGATGTCACAGTGGCGCTACTAAAAAGTTCTACTGTTGATGTCACAGTGACGCTTCTAATCAGTTCTATTGTTGATGTCACAGTGGCGCTTCTAATCACTTCAACTGTCGATGTCACAGTGGCGCTACTAAACAGTTATATTGTTGATGTCACAGTGACGCTTCTAATCAGGTCTACTGTTGATGTCATAGTGACGCTTCTAATCAGTTCTATTGTTGATGTCACAGTGACGCTTCTAATCACTTCTATTGTAATGTCACAGTGACGCTTCTATTCAGTTCTATTGTTGATGTCACAGTGACGCTTCTAATCACTTCTACTGTTGATGTCACAGTGACGCTTCTAATCACTTCTACTGTTGATGTCATAGTGACGCTTCTAATCAGTTCTATTGTCGATGTCACAGTGACGCTTCTAATCACTTCTACTGTTGATGTGACAGTGACACTTCTAATCAGTTCTATTATTGATGTGACAGTGACGCTTCTAATCAGTTCTACTGTTGATGTCATATTGGCGCTTCTAATCAGTTCTACTGTTGATGTCACAGTGACGCTTCTACTCAGTTCTACTGTTGATGTCATATTGGCGCTTCTAATCAGTTCTACTGTTGATGTCACAGTGACGCTTCTAATAAGTTCTACTGTTCATGTCACAGTGATGCTTCTAATCAGTTCTACTGTTGATGTCACAGCGACGCTTCTAATCAGTTCTACTGTTGATGTCACAGCGACGCTTGTAATAAGTTCTACTGTTGATGTCACAATGGCGCTTTTAATCAGTTCTACTGTTGATGTCACAGTGACGCTTCTAATAAGTTCTACTGTTCATGTCACAGTGATGCTTCTAATCAGTTCTACTGTTGATGTCACAGTGACGCTTCTAATCAGTTCTATTGTTCTAAAAGTGGAAATTAGATATTTTTCCTTGGAAGTAGGCCCGGCCTGGCGTGATATCGACCATGTCACACACATGTCTACCAATGATTATTTTTAAAAAATATCATATTTCCCACTACTCCATGCAGCTACCAAAGCGTAATTTCCTTACTGTTTTCCCTTATCTTTATTATTATCAACTTCATTTCAGATCTTATAATATTCTCTTAATTATCCTCTTTACTTGAAATTAGTTATACATTTTTTTTAAAATGCCCATGATGTTCTCAATACTGTTCTGGAGAACCAGATTTATGTTCGTCATAAAAAAACCTACTTGCATTTCAATTAATTATCCTTGACTCTCATCCTAACGACAAAACATGATCAATGTAACATTAATGCAGTGGAGTATTCTCTATGCTTACCGCAGCTACCGCCGGTAGCCTGAACATATTAACGAAATACCAAAGGAAATGATAATTTATTATATTTTTTTAATAATTATATTACAAATTTTCTAATATTCTATTACATATTTCGTAGGCCAATATGATTTATTTGCTTTGATTTGCATTTATTAAAGCAAGGTTTTCCTCTGGCCACAATGACGTTTGTGAATGAAACCGAAACTATTCTACATTGAAACCTCTAGGAGCCAGCGGTACATTTTTGCTCTATCCGGACCAAGTATTACCGACCTTGACATTCAAAAATGGGAATCAAAATTTATTTAGTGGGTGTTGCCGCTAGATGAATGCGGTTTCATAGGTTATTTTTAGTTCTGGCCAATCAGAATCGTCAAAAAGTGAAAGTGAAACTTTGTCTCATTACCGGAAGTTCATAAACTTTTTATAACTACGTTATGCGCATCAGCATCTGTAGAAAGACCTTTTTCTGCTATCAAGAGAATCAAATCTTATTGTCGCTCAACTCAGACACAAGAACACTTATCTGGTTTGGCAATAATGTCCATTGAGAAATCATTCCCTCAGAAACTTAGAAACCAACCCAACAGTACTTTCAATGACAAAGTCATCAAGACATTTTCGTCCCAAACAGGACGGATAGAGTTTACATATAAATAAGTAATTAAGTTAAAATGTAGTGATGTCATTAGAAAATATTACTTTATGTTAGCCTACTGAATATAATGTATGTTTTTATTTATTATGTCAACGGTAGCCCAGACCCCAAAACCAGTATACGCCACTGCATTAAAGAACACTTGTTCTTACCGCTACTGAAAGTATCATGATACAGAAAGTAAACAATGTGTACCACATATGAGATATACCATTGAATTTAGCATGTAAAACAACCAGTGGCAATTTAAAATTTTAAAAAAAACGAGAAGGCTGCAAATCGGTTTTATAGATTTTAACACGGTTCATAAGAACCAACCAATTTTCTCAAACTTCTCCTGGGTTTTCGCGGTGCTACGAAGTTCGTGCTCTACTCTGAAATCTTCGTGGTATAATAACCAACGCTTGTGGATGTTGTTGATGTATAATGATGATGGTCTTAAAACAAATGACCAGAAAACTTTCAACCGAACTAAAAGCGGAATGAGAAAACAAGACATTACCGAGCAGTTCTATGAAATTAACTTTATTCATCATCAAGTACCGGGCCTGCTGGCGTAGGTGATCATGTCTCTCCACAACTTTCGATCTCGGCAGCTATTTATCATTTCTGTTGTTGACCTTCTGCCAAGCCATTCTCTTAAGCTGTCTGTTATTTTTTCTCTTTGCTTCCCTCTATCTCTTCGTCCCTCAATTTTTCCAGTTGTTGCAATATATTCCAGCTGTTCTCTTCTCATTACATGGCCAAAAAATGATGATTGTCTCTTACTAAAATTGGAAATTAGCTCTCTTTTTGCTTTGACCTCTCTCAGAACCTCTTCATTACTCTTCTTAGCTGTCCATGGTATTCTCAACATTCTTCTGTAAAACCACATTTCTACAGACTCCAGTGTTTTTCTTGTCTGTTGTCCTATTGTCCATGATTCACATCCATATGTTAAGACTGGCTCTACGTAACATTTAAGAACTCTTTTTCTTGTTTCTATTGTCAAAAATGGATTGCATAGTAGCTTCCTATTTTCCTGGAAATCTGCTTTTGCCTCAGCCATTCTTCATCTCACCTCTTTTGTACATCTTCCGTCCGAGGTTAACAAAGTTCCCAAATATTTAAAATAATTTACCTGCTTTAATATTGTTCCACTTGTCTTTATTTTTCACTGAATGATGCCTTTTTCTTTGTTGTTACTATTACTTCTGTCTTTTTGCTATTAAGGTATTCTCAATATTCTTCTGTAAAACCACATTGCTACAACCTCCAGAGATTTTCGTTTTTGCTGTCTTTATTATGTACCAAATTCAAATAAACACAGGTTTGCTGAAATAGTTTTTTTTATAACTTCTATTCAGTAAAACATTACCTATTTGTCTTTGCATGTATACATAAGACCGTATTTCTGGTAATAAATGCATTTTCATTTGTTAACCATTCATGGTTGATATTTATTTCGTGTCAAAGACGAGCGCTATCTCGTGGCGAGGGCCATTAAAACTCTCATGCCTCATTTTGATCACTGCTCGTGGAGCGAGTTATCTGCTTGGCTCTGGCTATAAGTTATTAATTATCTTTCTTCGTGAAACCTGAAGCTTCTGCAGACATTACTAAATATATATATATATATATATATATATATATATATATATATATATATATATATATATGTGTGTGTGTGTGTGTGTTATATGTACGCGTATGCATCTACTCGTGCACATATGTATGTATACATGTGTTCTTGCATATATATATATATATATATATTATTGGTAAAGTCCTAGTTTAGCGTCCTGCGAAAGGAGTGATCTCCCCTTCTTGACTGCACGTATTCGAATGTTTAACTGTTTCTAGTTTTTCTGCATTTAGTTTCCTTTTTTTTCAACATGGGTTAGGGTTAGGTTTAGGTTTATGGTATTACTAACCCTGGGTTAGGTTTAGGTTTATGGTATTACTAACCCTGGGTTAGGTTTAGGTTAGTCCTAACCCAGGGTTCTTCTAATCACAGATTAGAGAACAACCGAATAAAGTGTCAGCGGGCGCTACTCAGAGTATGAAGATGTTGAACTAGGACTTTACTACTCGTATAATACAATATTATATATATATGTGTGTGTGTGTGTGTGTGTGTGTGTGTATGTATACATGTTATATGAATGTGTGTATTTACTAAATGCATATTCATGCATGTATATGGTGTGTTCGTATAAATATATAAATATATATACATGTATGTAAATTGTATACATGTATGAGCGTATATGTGTTTGTATGTTTGTTTCTTTCGATGATAACTCGTTCGTTAAAATGGTGTTAAGTGACGCAGATACAATGTCTTATTGCTTATACCATACTGCAATATCTGCTTCTTTTCCCCCGATATATCTAACTTATCATGGTATTTTTAATACGGGGTTGCATTTCCTCTCAATCTTTTCTTGCTTTGCCAGATCGGTTGGACTCTTGCTAAAGCCACCTTTAAAGGATTGATATCGAACCATGACTATTCAAGTCTTATTTTTAGATCTACGCCAAACAGCCAGTTATGAGTCGGTCACTGGCCACTTTCTGCCCATGTTAAATCCATGTTAAAGTTTGATGTCTTTGCCCTTGGACGAAAACAAAAACGTAAAGTACCCCCGTCACGCCAAGTGCCGTATAGGGTATATGGTGTTAGTGACCATAAATATTACAGACATTCGGCACATGATTTTTGGGGTAATGTGGTCGTTATTACGCCCGTACCACTTTACTTTCCCAGAAAAAAATTCCGGTACCCATTTAAGCATGGGTGAACCGGACGCCGTCGGTTGGGATCAAACCCTACCTCTTGTCCTATGTAGTCCAGTTCACTAACCACTTGAGTCATCGCGGCTCCATGTTTGCCCTTGGAAACCTGTAACTAAATATCTATCGAAACAGACCGACGGTGAACAACAAGGGGCTGGATTATGTAAACGATAGCACAGAGACTTACAGCTAAGATCAATAATTTCTATTGTTCTTCTTTTAACGTAAATACATGTTGTACAACAACAATAAAAGGTTGGCACGCTAATATAAGATTAATTAAAGTTATTAAAAATGTATGGAAGAATTATAGGTTTCACTTCTTGCAATTAATTTAGTGTACTATGGATCCACAGACTGTATTTTCGAAATATATGGCAAATTATGACACATTTATATCAGGTGTTTTTATGCATTATGATTTTTTATGTTAAATTTTGTAATTATTGGTTATGGTTATGGAAAGCCATCACTGAAAACGAATTAAAATCCAAAATTTTTTAACCGCCTGTGCCAGTGGAATCAATCGAATTAATGTCTTATCTCCCAAACAAAGAAAGATAACTGCAGTCCCCATCGTAGCCGTCTCAGCACACGCCAAAAGACATACGGCGACCCCGCACAGAAAGTAAACACAGCCATCTGTTCCCCGTCATACGACATCATCATTCATCGTAAACAATCGGAATATCGTAACACGACCGAAAAGGATGAAACGAACAGCACACGGTTGTGCACAGAGCACTTAACTCAGTAGCTCCTGCATCAAGGCTATATCATGTCATATATGACAGAGAGCATGCCTCAATTTGTAATGAATATGTACATTGTTATGTTTCAAATGTACCTGACATTATGGACTGTACTTACCGTCCATGATTACCATTTCACACTAATTTTCATTGTTTTTTTTTCATTTCAAATCTCTCTCCAGACACAAGCATACATCCATCCCACGACATACACACATTACACATGCATACATACACGCCTACAGAGAGAGATAGAGAGACAGAAAGAGAGAGAGAGAGAAGGGTATTCGCATGATACAGTTATCGTCATGACGCAGGGAGGAGGAAGAAAATGTCAGATTTAGAGCTGAGGTGATTGTGTTTGTACAGGAGGATGTCTGAAGTTATGTGAAGGTGTGGCTTATGTGTGTGTGTGGTGGGGGGGGGGGAGATAATAGCTGGTTAAAGCAAGTTGTAACGATATCAATATATGTACATATATAAAGGGGAGATACAAACTCACTATAATGTACATACATATTAAAGGGAAGACACAAACTCACTATAATGTATATACATATATAAAGGGGAGACACAAACTCACTGTAATGTATATACATATATAAAGGGGAGATACAAACTCACTATAATGTATATACATATATAAAGGGAAGACACAAACTCACTGTAATGTATATACATATATAAAGGGGAGATACAAACTCACTATAATGTATATACATATATAAAGGGGAGACACAAACTCACTATAATGTATATACATATATAAAGGAGAGACACAAACTCACTATAATGTATATACATATATAAAGGGGAGACACAAACTCACTATAATGTATATACATATATATGGAGAGACACAAACACACTATAATGTATACACATATACAAGGGAGGACACAAACTTACTATAATGAATATACAAATATAAGGGAGGACACAAACATACTATAACATATGTATACATATATAAGGGAGACATAAATACACTATAATCTTATACAATTGTGTAGGGACAAAAAACGAGTCAGTAAGACAATTTGGTAAGGAGCCAGTAAGAGAATATGAGAAGGAGCCAGTAAGAGAATATGAGATGGAGTCAGTAAGAGAATATGAGAAGGAGCCAGTAAGAGAATATGAGAAGGAGCCAGTAAGAGAATATGAGAAGGAGTCAGTAAGAGAATATGAGAAGGAGTCAGTAAGAGAATATGAGAAGGAGTCAGTAAGAGAATATGAGAAGGAGCCAGTAAGAGAATATGAGATGGAGTCAGTAAGAGAATATGAGAAAGAGCCAGTAAGAGAATATGAGAAGGAGCCAGTAAGAGACTATGAGATGGAGTCAGTAAGAGAATATGAGAAAGAGCCAGTAAGAGAATATGAGAAGGAGCCAGTAAGAGAATATGAGAAGGAGCCAGTAAAAGAATTTAACAAGGAGCCTGCAAGTAAATTTGAAAACGGGTCAGTAAGAGAATTTGCCAAGGAGTCTGTAAGAGAATTTTTAAACGAGCCTGTAAGAGAATTTAAAAAGGAAAGTAAACAACCACTGATGGAGGTCACG
>JAVIAB010000046.1:37983677-37993677 GCA_032433765.1 Megaustenia siamemsis
TGTTTAATAATACAGAGGAATGATTGAAGTAACATTTGTGTTTTATAATACAGGAGGATGATTGTAGTAACATTTGTGTTTTATAATACAGGAGGATGATTGTAGTAACATTTGTGTTTTATAATACAGGGGGTTGATTGTGGTGAAGCTAATTTTGTTGCATTATATTTAATGTTTGTAGTGAAGCTAAAACATTTCTGTTTGATAATTCAGCTAGTTGTTTGTAGTCAAAACTGTTTTTTGACAAAGCTGGTGGTGTGTAGTATAGTTTGTGCTTTTTAATTTATATATGTGGATACCAACCAGGGCATGAATTCAAGACCAGTGCAGAAATAATAGAAATGTCAAAGCACCCACCACTAGTACTTGTGATCAATAGAAAGTGCACATATGTTGGCTATGTGATGAGAAGTGACAACAAGATAATCTGAAATCAAGTGCTCAAATGGGAAACAATGGGCACAAAAAGAAAGAGCCGATCTGGGAAAAGGAAAAGAAGCGTATAGTCGAGAAACAAGAGCAGCAGGGGAGAAGCAAGAGCAACAGGGGAGAAGCAAGAGCAACATGGGAGAAGCAAGAGCAACAGGGGAGAAGCAAGAGCAGCAGGGGAGAAGCAACAGCAACAAGGGAGAAGCAAGAGCAACAAGGGGAGAAGCAAGAGCAACAGGGGAGAAGCAAGAGCAACAGGCGAGAAGCAAGAGCAACAGGAGAGAAGCGAGAGCAGCAGGGGAGAAGCAAGAGCAACAGGGGAGAAGCAAGAGCAACAGGGGAGAAGCAAGACAACAGGGGAGAAGCAAGAGCAACAGGGGAGAAGCAAGACAACAGGGGAGAAGCAAGAGCAACAGGGGAGAAGCAAGACAACAGGGGAGAAGCAAGAGCAACAGGGGAGAAGCAAGAGCAACAGGGGAGAAGCAAGAGCAACAGGGGAGAAGGAAGAGCAACAGGGGAGAAGCAAGAGCAACAGGGGAGAAGCACCAACAACAGGGGAGAAGCAAGAGCAACAGGGGAGAAGCAACAGTGGCAGGCGAGACGCACCAGTAGCAGGCAATAAGCAACAGTAGCAGGCGAGAAGCAACAGTAGCAGGCAATAAGCAACAGTAGCAGGCAATAAGCAACAGTAGCAGGCGAGAAGCAACAGTAGCAGGCAATAAGCAACAGTAGCAGGCGAGAAGCAACAGTAGCAGGCAATAAGCAACAGTAGCAGGCGAGAAGCAAGGGCAAAAGGCGAGAAACAACAACAGCAGGGGAGAAGCAACAGCAGCAGCAGGAGAGAAGCAACAGCAACAGGGAGAAGCAATAGTGACAGGGAGAAGTAACAGCAGCAGGCGAGAAGCAACAATAACAGGGAGAAGCAACAGTAACAGGGAGAAGCAACAGTAACAGGGAGAAGCAACATCAGCAGGCGAGAAGCAACAGTAACAGGGAGAAGCAACAGTAACAGGGAGAAGCAACAGTAACAGGGAGACGCAACAGTAACAGGGAGAAGCAACAGTAACAGGGAGAAGCAACAGTAACAGGGAGAAGCAACATCAGCAGGCGAGAAGCAACAGTAACAGGGAGAAGCAACAGTAACAGGGAGAAGCAACAACAGCAGGCGAGAAGCAACAGCAGCAGGCGAGAAGCAACAGTAACAGGGAGAAGCAAGAGTAACAGGGAGAAGCAACAGTAACAGGGAGAAGCAACAACAGCATGCGAGAAGCAACAGTAACAGGGAGAAGTAACAACAGCATGCGAGAAGCAACAGTAACAGGGAGAAGCAACAGTAACAGGGAGAAGCAACAGTAACAGGGAGAAGCAAAAACAGCATGCGAGAAGCAACTGTAACAGGGAGAAGCAACAACAGCATGCGAGAAGCAACAGTAACATGGAGAAGTAACAACAGCATGCGAGAAGCAACAGTAACAGGGAGAAGCAACAACAGCATGCGAGAAGCAACAGTAACAGGGAAAAGCAACAGAAACAGGGAAAAGCAACAACAGCAGGCGAGAAGCAACAACAGCAGTCGAGAAGCAACAGCAGCAGGGAGAAGCAACAGCAGCATGTGAGAAGCAACAGTAACAGAGAGAAGCAACAACAGCATGCGAGAAACAACAGTAACAGGGAGAAGCAACAGCAGCGGGCGAGAAGCAATAGCAGCAGGCGAGAAGCAACAGCAGCAGGCGAGAAGCAACAGCAGCAGGCATTGGCTGTCTTGCCGCAGTTTGCCCAGAAACATGCGGCTTGAAACAAAACGAGTCAATTATGTGCACCGTCTGGAACTTAGTGACAAACATCATTGGACATGTTGAGCCTAGTATTTCTGCTCTCTACGCAATCTTCAGCATGGAAGGACCAATATAATATATATCGCTTGGTTTAGTTAGTTTAGTTGATGGTTCATCTTCATTTCACGTCGAAAACGTCCATTTGTTTTCAAATCTCCTCCATTGTATTTCACTCTGAGTGCTAGAAAATAACACTCCTCTTCTGTGTTTGATTTGTTATTGCTTATGGAAGGCCTCGGTATCACAGCAAACGAATTAAAATCCATAATTGTTCAACCGCCCGTGCCAGTGGAATTATCCGAATTACTAACACATCTCCCAAACAAAGAAAGGTAACTGTAGCCCCATCGTAGCAGTCTCAGCACACGCCAAAAGACAAGGCGAAACCGCGCAGAAAGTGAACACAGCCAACTGTTCCCTGTCATACGATATCATCATTCATCGTAAACAAGCGGGATATTGAAAAAGGATCAAAACGGATGAGACACACAGCCCACGGTGTGCTTTTCTGTGTTTGATTTGTTATTCTTCTGTGTCTTCTAGCATAGCGTTCCTTTCTAGCGTCTCCCGTCTTGTGTATTTTGCGTTTTAATACTAATTATTAATTATTTTGTTATTTAGTCTAATTTATTTTTACTTATAGCATTGTTAATATTGTAGAATAAAATAACAGTGTTTCTTTGTCTTTGTGTGTGTGAGCATAACAATGATAACAATATACGACATACGATAAGTAGTACATTCTTGATATCACTCTGCTACACACATCAATTATGATCATTATCTAAACACCCAAAATGGTGTGCTTGAGAAAAGTCACTACGGGGGACTGGTTGGTCGCGAGGCAAGACGCAGGCCTCGAGACAGAGAGGTTGTGGGTTCAAATCCCGGCTACAACGATTGGGATTTTTATTTATGATTTCTCTCTGCGGCAACCACCCCTGGTCTCAGCAGCGAGGCCCGGTTTGAAACGTCAATTACTCATGGACGGAAAAAAAAATATGAGTACCCCCGAAGACGGAGTTGTCTGCCTGTGCGGCGAGGGACACCTGAGCACACGGCGGCCAGGGAAAAACGGATTAACACGCAAATTTCAGTTCCTAGTCACCAGTGACTTCGTAAGAGGTTAAAGCTGGAGAACGAAAAAAAAGTCACTATATAGCCAGATTTTTTGTTAATGAGAAGAAAAATATTGCAAAAAGTGATGGAAACTACTCTATATAGCAAACATATAGAAAAAGAGAACATAAAAGAGTTCGATGATTTCATGAAAATTGGGTTGAAGTAATGGCGACCATTCGCCTCCAACAATTATCGATCTGATCTCCAGTCACTAGGAAAAGCAAGAAGCTGGTGAGAGACACTAACCAGAGCCTACATTCTGTCAACTGCCGGTCCTGCACATAGTGAATAACAGAAACGACATTCTGTCAACTGCCGGTCCTGCACATAGTGAATAACAGAAACGACATTCTGTCAACTGCCGGTCCTGCACATAGTGAATAACAGAAACGACATTCTGTCAACTGCCGGTCCTGCACATAGTGAATAACAGAAACGACATTCTGTCAACTGTCGGTCCTGCACATAGTGAATAACAGAAACGACATTCTGTCAACTGTCGGTCCTGCACATAGTGAATAACAGAGCCTACATTCTGTCAACTGTCGGTCCTGCACATAGTGAATAACAGAGCCTACATTCTGTCAACTGTCGGTCCTGCACATAGTGAATAACAGAAACTAAATTTCTTATTCAAATTATTCATAAAATTGCGCAGGATTTGTAAATAAGATTATACATAGATTCAGTATAGTATCAGTAGTGCAACCAGGGGTCCACCATCAATGACAAACTATCTTTAGATACAGAAACTGACACCCACATTAATAAATCTACAACCACCTTCGCCCGTCTTTCTAGGCGTGTTTGGCAAAACACCAAACGGACAATTAAAACAAAAGCCGTAGTTTACAATTATCATTAGCACCCTCCTGCATCATTAGTATCCACCTGTATTACAGCGAATCATGGACAACTTATGCAAAGCAGGAGAGAAGGCTAAAAGCATTCCATATGTGATGTCTGCGCCGTATTCTTGGTATCACCTGGAAGGATAAAGTGGCAAACATGGAGGTCGTGACTCGCGCGGGCCTCCCGAACATCTACACGCTGCTCAAACAACGTAGGTTACGATGGCTTGGCCACATACATCGTATGAAAGATGGCCGCATACCAAAACATATACTTTATGGACAACTAGCAGATGGCAAAAGAATTAGAGGGCGCCCAAAACTTCGAATTGTAGACGTGTGTAAACTCGAAATGAAGACTTTGAACATAAACCCTGCAGCCTGGGAAAAAAATAGCTGCAGAGCTGCAATCTTTGGAAACACTCTAAAGCGCCAACTGAAACAAGAAGCAGACAGATTCATAGAAAAAGATAATCATCATCATCATCATCGAATACCGTCTCCACATCGAAGGTTGGCTTCCATGGTGCACGTTTCCGCCCTGTCTCTTGTTTTGATAGTGCGAGTTGTCATAGTCTGACTTGTCTATCTTTTGATGTTACTCGTCCATGTTAGTCTTGGTCTATCTTTGCTTTTTTTGCCTTGTATGTATTTTCTCTTCCAAGATTACTTTTAGTAGGCTGATGTGTCTTTTAACATACTCCAAAATCTCATTTGACTTGTGTTTAGTAAACGTTGGTTAAGATTTTAAAATACTAAAGGGAAATACTTGGGGCTTTTTGGTCTTGAAGTAAGCCGCCGGCATCTTGAATGAAAACTTTCGGTTCGAATCCAGCTACAGGCAGTGGGAATTTTTCATTTAGAATCCATGGTTTTGTTGTAACTTTACATTCTGGTCTTTAGGTAGCGAGGTCCAATGTCTAGCCCTCTCGGATAACGGCACAGAACCATCAGCTCTTGTATGCTCTGGTGCAGTTTTAGAACCATTGGCAGTTAAAGTCGAAAACAGTAAGTCAGAAATGGTCGTCGATGAGGCAAAATTGCTAAGTAAATCTACCTTCACTTTGCACGGATATGTTGGGTCGAAATACACAGATACCGAGTCTTTTGCAGTAATCTAGCGACAACACATGGCAACTCCCAATTAACAGGTGAACACTTATATGACAAAAAAAAACAGAGATACATTTTTTTTTTATACTTTTTTTTCCGGGCTACGACATACAACCTGCTATGTATTTAAAAAAAGAACATTTCACTTTATTTTGAGACAAATAATAATAAATGAATATTATTATAGAGGGAAACTTCCGAGGCGATAATCAGCGAATCAGTGTCTTAATAGGAAAAATACAGATACACAATGTATTCCCGAGCTGTGATCGCAGCCTTATGCTATAGTCATGAGAACACCTGCGTGAAAGACACTTCCACGATAGTAATATTTTAGTTAGCTGAGTGGCAGTGTTCCCTAACGTTTGGCTTGTCGTGGCAAGGCGCTGTGCCACTGAGTACGGGTTCGATCCTGCTTCGGTTCATATATTGTTCTTTGTTTTTTTTTCTGTTGTTGATTATTTGTCGTTTTATCCGAGTGCTCCAAACAAACGTAATGAACACTCCATTTTCATGAATGAAATTCCTTTGTGGAACTTTTGTAGAATTTAGGATGAATATACAATAGTTAGAGCAGTAATCTCATTTATCAGTAATTCTTGAATTCGTTAGCTCGTAGACTATAATAGTGTATCCATTCCCAACGGTCCTCACTGAATTAACTGTTACAGACCCCCGAGATTTCATGGACATTTAACCACCATATTCCGTATAGAGGTGTCGAATCATACGAGAACCGCTGCTATTTGTGAGTGCCAAAGGGAGATCATAATTACTAGATTAATCTCTTATCGAAAGATGAACATCTGGATGATGTCAACTGAGCAAGACCTGTTATTATGATTGTTGGTAAAACAGGCTTACGGAATAATACATTTTCGTTGTAAAATGTGTTTGAGTTTCTTCTTAATTGGACTTAGAAGCTGAAATGCTACTGGAAACAGATAATAATAATACATGAATATTATAATGGAGGGAAAATTCCGAGTCGATCAACGAATCATTTCAGTGGGAGAGGTGTGCTCAAATTCCTTTATCGGTTGTTTCTTTATGTATTCAATGGCAGGAATTATTAATTACTTTTTTCAGTTCTTTACTTTTGCTTATCTCTCAGACTGTTTCGTGTCATGCGTATAACATATTTCATTTCGATAGTAGTTATTTATTTATTTATATTATTGTTCTTTAATCTAGCGTCTAGGTCTGGTATTAATAGCACAATGTTGAAATAAAGATTGTGTAGTAAAGTGCCCGTTTTGCCTCTAGTATTACTTCCTTATTGGACAACAGTGATCCATCTTTTCCATGATTTGACAAGCAGTGTTGCATCTTGAGTCTGTTTCTGGTGCTTGTGAATTACAGTAATGACTTTTATTTTCAAAATGTCAATGCGTCTATTGATACTTGTCCCGAATGTTCTGTTGCTAGATAATATATGCCAAGAGGTGACTATATGTTTGGCCGCTTCAAGATTGTTTCATTAATATTTTTTTTTTACTTACATACAGTACGCTGTCTTTGTTGATTATTATAACTTTATATCTCCTTGTATGTTATGAAGGACATACTAACATCAAAACAAATAACACCAAAGCTAAAACTAAGAATAGCAAAATGTTACATCTTCTCAATATTCCTATATGGTGCTGAAACATGGACATTAGACAAGAAAACAGAACAGCGAATTGAAGCCTTCGAAATGTGGATATATAGAAGAATAGGTAGAATTGGATGGAAGGAAAAGAAAACAAACGATGAAGTCATAAAACAACTAAAAATGAAAAGAGAACTTCTGAACACAATTAGAACAAGACAAATGCGATTCTTGGGCCATGTTAAAAGACACAACATCCTACTGAAAGTAATCCTGGAGGGGAAAATACAAGGTAAAAGAGGCAGAGGCAGACCAAGATTAACATGGACGAGTAACATCAAAAGATGGACAAATCAACCGATGACAACCTGCACCATCAAAGCAAGAGATAGAGCAGAATGGCGCTCCATGGTAGCCAACCTTCGTTGCGGAGACGGCACTCAATGATGATGAATATCTCCTTGTGTGTGTGCTATTTTATGTCTATAATAAGAGGTTGCAAGATTAAACATAACGTGCTAAAGAGCTTGTTTGTAATTTTACTATGAATGAGTTGGAAAGTAAGTTTCGATTTGTTGTAATGAGCAAACAGGTCACGGATATCGATGTAGCATGGTCGTTATTGTAGTCGTATCGAACGGTATGGTATGTGCAGGAAATATTGAGCTCGCTCCATTACACCGAATTGATATGATTATATCTTTGATATCCGCTAAAGACGGTCAGATCTGAGCGCAAAGCACAATGTGAATTCTTCGCATTGACGGTCACACAACCAACATATAGATAATACACATGGAAAATAATATAACGTAACTTGCGACAGTTCCTATTGTGGTAATACGTTGTGTTGAAGTCACTTAAGTGCTTGTGTTAAAGTTACTGCGTTTTATGGCGCTTCTTTAGATTTGTATAGTAAACATTCCCTCCCCAGCATAACTAGGCGTATTGGGAAATGGTGTTAGTGACCCTATTTTCCTACGACCACGGCACATTTTTGGTTGATATGGTCGGTATCACGCCAGACCGCCTAGACTTCCCAGAAAAATTCCAAGTAACAATTTTTAGAGATTTAGAGGCTGGGTGAACCGCGGAGCCTTGTCAGTCCGGACAAAAAATATCCGCCACTGCTGGGAATCGAACCCGAACTCTTCTGATCAGGAAGCGCGCACACTAACCACACAGTCACCGAGGTTCCTTAGAATTGTGCACAGATTCAACTGTAAAGTTAAGCTTTCCGACCAGTGCACCCTTCTTAATTGATCAAATATAGCACCGCCTTCTAGTATGTTTTCTGCTCTTTGTTTATTCATGTGACTGCCAAATTATTTCTTACATTTCACTACAAACGTTTTTTTTTTTTTTTCGTTCGCCAGCTTTTTACCTCTGACGAAGTCCCTAGAGACTACGAACTGAATTTTGCGTGTTAATCCATTTTCTCTCTGGCAGCCATAACTCCGACTTCGGAGGTACTCATATATTTTTCCCGTCGATAAGTAATTAACGTTCCAAGCCGGGCCTCGCTGCTGAGACCAGGAGTGGTTTCCGCAGAGAGAAATCATAAATAAAAATCCCAACTGTTGTAGCCGAGATTTGAACCCACAACCTCTCTGTCTCGACGTCTTGCCTCGAGACCAACCAGTCCCCTCTACAACTGTTTCGTCATGTTTATCGCAAGATTGTTTGCCAGTGTTACTTTAGTTGATTTACCAATATCTGTCTTTCCTGATAGATAAAATACGCACGCTTTTTTCTAGCATAACATCAGAGTGATCATACGAAGGTGTATTTAAAAATTAAAACAACTATTGTGGTTAACAATGTTGTAGTGAACAAACACGTGAAAAGACGATTAGAGGCCACAGAGATGGGATTTCTCAGAAGAATGTTGAAAGTTCCCTGGACAGCTAAAAAGACCGGTGAAGAAATTCTCAAAGAGGCCAACACAAAAAGAGAGTGCATGAAACTACGAATACAACAAGTGAATTAACATCGAAAGAGAACGCATGAAACTAGGAACACAACAAATGAATTAAGATAAAAGGAGAATGCATGAAACCATGAACACAACAAGTGAATTAAAATCGAAAAAGAATGCATGAAACTAGGAACACAACAAATGAATCCAGGTAGAAAGAGAATAATGAAACTAGGAACACAACAAGTGAATTAAGATCGAAAGAGAATGCATGAAACTAGGAACACAAGTGAATTAAGATAGAAGGAGAATGCATGAAACCATGAACACAACAAGTGAATTAAAATCGAAAAAGAATGCATGAAACTAGGAACACAACAAATGAATACAGGTAGAAAGAGAATAATGAAACTAGGAACACAACAAGTGAATTAAGATCGAAAGAGAATGCATGAAACTAGGAACACAACAAGTGAATTAAGATCGAAAGAGAGTGCATGAAACTAGGAACACAACATGTGAATAAAGATCGAAGGAGAATGCATGAAACTAGGAATACAACAAGTGAATAAAGGTAGAAAGAGAATGCATGAAACTAGGAACACAGCAAGTGAATTAAGATCAAAAGAGAGTGCATGAAATTAGGAACACAACATGTGAATAAAGATGGAAAGAGAATGCATGAAACTAGGAACACAACAAGTGAATTAAGATCAAAAGAGAATGCATGAATCTAGGAACACAACAAGTGAATAAAGATCAAAAGAGAATACAGCAAGCTACAAGCACACAAACTACCGCGTTGAAGTCCCATGTATTTTCACTGACATTCTGAGATGTTACGGAATTGATCGACCACATCCAACTATATAGATAACCCGCCGGGCAGACAATAACATCTAAAAACACTCCAACAAGTGTTACGTCTTCAACTATATGAGCTACAGGCAGCTGACGTCACAATATCCACAACCGGGGCGGTTGCTGGCAAAGCTGAAAACGGCATCCTATTTGGAACGTTTTCCGATTTAATTTTATGTCGGTGGACCATCAATGCAGTTCATTGAACGTAAAGCAGGCCTGCCAGTTTAGCCTATTTGGGGTACAAAAGAGCATTGAGCTGCGGTAACATATTAAA